>JAJTUV010002890.1:0-143725 GCA_021653895.1 Mastomys natalensis
TTTGATGAGAGGTATGTTGCTTGAGATTTGTCTTTACTTCCAAATATGCCTAATTTTTTATTCCCTTAGTGCATTCAGTGGAAATTCTCCAGAGAGAATCCCAGTGATTTAAAAATATATACTGGTCACATTCTGCTTTCCTTATTTGTGGCAATTTACTGTAAATTAACAGTAGAACTCAAATTCCAAAATATCCCAAATTGACATTCCAAGCAAACTAAACATGTTTACTTTTGTGAGTTCATGGCTGTCTTAGTTTCAGTTTTGATTGCTGTGAAGAAACACCATGGCCGTGACAACTCTTATAAAAGAAAACATTTAATTGAGGTTGGCTTACAGTTCAGAGGTTTAATCCATTATTGTTATGGCAGGAAGCGTGGCAGACATGGTGCTGGAGAAGGAGCTAAGACTTTTACATCTGGCTTGACAGGCAGCAGGAAGAGAGAGAGACTGACTGGACTTGGTTTGAGCTTCTGAAACCTCAAAGACTACACCTTGTAACACATTTCTTCCAACAAGACCACACCTCCTCCAACAAGGCCACATCTCCTAGTAGTGCTGCTCCCTATGAGCCTGTGGGGATAATTGTCATTCAATCACAACTATTTATATACACCTCTTTAAGTGCACAATTGTTTTTAATGAAAAAACTTACTCCTTTAATGGCTGAACTTGTTTTATAATATTCTTTGCAATAAACCTAAACTTTCACACTTATCTCTTGATATTAGGTTAAAACTAATGGAACTGTAACAAAATCTATTTAGCTGATGAAAAGTTTCAGGCAATAACATGTAGGTGCAGAAGATAATTCATTGGATGAATTATGAAAGCTTTCTGTACCTGGTAAGTCAATCAATATGAGTCCTTGTTAGAAAGTATTTTCAAGCTGTATTCTTTTGTTTGACATTTTTCCATATATTCTCTCATATTGCTGGATCTTAAAAACTCCAACAATGTCATTGGTCATACCTTTCACTTCAGAAATAGCTGACACAATTTGACAGACAATGAAAAAATAGCACATTTTTAAAAATATTAAATATACTATATAAACTATAAACATAAAGATTTACATGCTCAACTCCAACAAGAAAAGAAAGTTTCATTTCTACAGGGTAACTATGCAACACACAGTTTCCTTATGCAGCTTAATGTTTTCCCTTTGCTTCTGTTTCATCTAACAGGAGGACCTGAAACCACTCAGTGATTAATATAGACAAAAAAGTTCATTTCTTTGTGAAATTTTATGTAGCACATTTGTGTCACTGTTATTAACAATGTACATAATTCAGTCTTCCTTGAATATCAAATTCACCATTTTTTTTTACCTTTTATAAAATTATTTTATTTATTTACATTCCAGTCGTTGCCCTCAATTCACATTCCAACTGTTCCTCATCCCATTCCTCCTCCCCCTTGCCTCCAAGAGGGTGCTCCACCCCACCAGACCTCCCCCTTCCCTGGAGCCTCAAGTCTCTCAAGAATTAGATGCATCTTCTCCCACTGAGGCCAGACCAGGCAGATCTCTGCTACATAGATGCCAGGGGCCTTGGAACACCTTTTTATGCATCTGAGTGTTGGGATCTCCCTGGGTTCTGGGTTAGTTGAGACTGCTGGTCTTCCTATGGTGTCACTCTTTCTTTCAGCTTCTTCAATCCTTCCCCTAATTCAACAATAATGGTCCCTGACTTCAGTCCAATGGTTGGATGTACATACCTGCTTCTGTCTCAGCAGCTGCTAATAGGAGGTCTCAGAGGAAGCCATGCCAGTGGTATTTTCTAGTTCCATCCATTTGCTTGCAAAATTAATGTTGTCCTCATTTTTAATAACTGAATAACATTTCATTGTATAAATGAACCACATTATTTTTAAAAAAATATTATTGGTTGTTTTATTTGCATTCATTTCAAATGTTATCCCTCTTCCCAGTTTTCCCTCCACAAACTCCTTATCCTATTCCCCTCCCCATTTTTCTATGAGGAAGCTCCCCCATCAACCCACCCACTCCCACCTCACTACCCTAGCATTCCCCTACTTGGGGCACCCAGTCTCCACAAGACCAAGGGCCTTCCTTCCCATTGATGCCTGACAAGGCCACCTCTACTAAATATGCAGCTAGAAGCATGGGTTGTTCCATGTATATACTCTTTGGTCGGTGGTTTAGTCCCTATGAGCTCTGGTCGGTCTAGTTGGTTGATATTGTTTTTCTTCCTAAGGGGCCCCTTTAACTCCTTCAGTACTTCCCCTAACTCCTCCATTGTGATCCCCATGCTCAGTCCAATGGTTGGTTTTGAGCATCCATATCTGAATTGGTCAGGCTCTGGCAAAGTCTCTCAGGGGACAGCCAGACCAGGCTCCTGTCAGCAAGCACTTCTTGGCATCAACAATAGTGTCTGGGTTTGGTGTCTGTAGATGCGATGTTTCCCAAGGTGGGGCAGTCTCTGGATGGCCTTTCCTTCAGTCTCTGCTCCAATCTTTGTCCCTCCATTTCCTTTAAACAAGAACAATTCTGGGTTATTATTTTGAGATGGGTGGGAGGTCCCATCCATCAACCAGGGGTGGATCCTAACCTCTAGATATGATCTCTATAAGTCCTCTGTCCCCTTTGTTGGGTATTTCAGCTAATGCCATCCCTGTTGGTTCTTAAGAGCCTCTTACTTTCCTGGAATCTTGGACTTTCTAGTGGCTAACTCCAGTTCCCCATCCCTCATTGCTACACATGTCTGTTCAATTTCCTGACCCTCTGTTATTCTCCCCATATCCTCCCACCCCTGATCCTGCCCCTCCCCTTTATTTTCCCCTAATTTTCCCTCTCAGGTCCCTCCCTCTACCTCCTGTGATTATTTTGTTCTCCCTTCTAAGTAGTACTGAAACATCCACACTTTGGTCTTCCTTCTTCTTGAGCTTCATATGGTCTGTGAGTTGTATCATAGGTATTCTGAGCTTTTTTCCTAATAACCACTTATCAGTGAGTACCAACCGTGTGTGTTCTTTTGTAACTGTGTTACCTCACTCAGGATGATTTTTTTCTAGTTCGATCCATTTGCCTGGGAACATCATGAAGCAAGTAGATCAAGGACCTCCATGTAAAAACCAGATACATTGAATCTAATAGAAGAGAAAGTAGGAAAGAGCCTCTAACACATCAGCACAGGAGAAAATTACTGAACAGAACAAGAATGGCTCAGGCTCTAAGATCAAGAATTGACAAATGGGATATAAAATTGCAAAGCTTCTGCAAGACAAAGGACTCTGTCAACAGGACAAAACATTTGGGAAAACATCTTTACCAACCATACAACCAATAGAGGGCTAATATCTAATATATACAAAGCACTCAAAAAGTTAGACTCCAGAGAACCAAATAACCCTATTAAAAAATGGGATACAGAGCTAAACAAAGAATTCTCAACTGAAGAATCTCGAATAGCCAAAGAAGAACCTAAAGAAATGTTCAACATCCTTAGTCATCTGGGAAATGCAAATCAAAATAATTCTGGTATTCCATCTCATACTAGTCTGAATGGCTAAGATCAAAAACTCAGGTGACAGTAGATGCTGGTGAGGATGTGGAGAAAGAGGAACACTCCTCCATTGCTGGTAGGATTGCAAGTTGATACAACCAATCTGGAAATCAGGTTAGCAGTTCCTCAGAAAAGTAGACATAATACTACCTGAGGACCCAGCTATACCAGGCCTGGGCATATACTCATAAGATGCTCCAACATATAACAAGAACACATGCTCTACTGTGTTGATAGCAGCCTTATTTGTGATAGCCAGAATCTGGAAACAACCCAGATGTTCCTCAACAGAGGAATGGATACAGAAAATATCGTACATTTACACAATGCAGTACTACTCAGCTATTAAAATCAATTACTTCACAAAATTCGCAAACAAATGAATGGTGATAAGGCAGAATGCATGGTATTATTTCAATCTTCCTGTATCTCTTGAGACTTGTTTTATGTCTAATTATATGGGCAATTTTGGAGAAGGTTCAATGAGGTATTGAGAAGAAGGTATATACTCTTGTTTTGAGGTGAAATGCTCTATAGGTGTCTGTCAAATATATTTGGTTCATAACTTCAGTTAGTTTCACTGTCTCTGTTTAGTTTCTGTTTCAATGACTTGTCCATTGGTGAGAGTGGGCTGTTGAAGTCTCCCACTATTATTGTGTCAGGTTCAATATGTGTTTTGAGCTAGTAAAATTTCTTTTATGAATGTGGGTGCCCTTGCATTTGGGGCATAGATGTTCTGGATTGAGCATTCCTCTTGGTGGATTTTCCCTTTGATGAATATGAAGTGTCATCATCATCATGCTTGATAACTTTTGGTTGAAAGTCTATTTTATAGGATATTAGAATGGCAACTCCAGGTTATTTATTGGTACTACTTACTTAGAAAACTGTTTACTAGCCTTTTACTGAGATAGTGTCTGTCTTTGTCAGTGCATGTGTTTCTTATATGCAGCAAATGCTTTATCCTGTTTATGTACCCAGACAGGAGGGAGGTAAAACTCCAGGTTGGGGGTAGGTCCCGTGTCTGCTGGGCTGTGTGGGTGTCTCAGCTGATATAGGTATTTGGGCATAATTCTCATCTGTATCCTTGGTCACTGTGGAACTTCTGGGAAGCATGCAGGCTGCAGTGTTTGTGTGGGTATTGGCCAGGCCACTGGTCTTCTATACACAGAATTTTATATCTGTCACAAAGCCCAAAATAATGTCACAGTGCTTAGTGCTTCAGTTAAATGGCTGCCTAATACTGAAGGATGAAAGCAATTCTTTTGATATATTGTTTCTTGTTCATTATAATTTATTATGAGACAGAATCTCAAACATTCCAGACTAGCCTTAGTCACATCATATAGTAGATAATAACCATAACATTGCATCCTCTGTCTCCTCCGTCTGTGTTTTGGGATGAGAATTATATAACCATATAAAATTATATCCAGTTCATGGTATATTGGAAATGAATTTAAGGCTTTGTGCTTACTAACAAGCTCTTTCCAGTGAAGGTATATCTTCAGCACAGCAATAACATGGTGTTGGGTCTGTTTATATGTATATATGTTGATATGTGATGTTTTATTTATTTACAAATATAATAGGGTATAAATTTTAAAGAAAATAAATATTTTCTTTAAATAAAATATTTTTAAAATTATCTGTTACTATAGATAATATTGTAATAGTCATCCTTGGAAAAAAGATTTTACATTTTTATGTGTATGAATGTTTTCTTGTACTTGTGTGCCTGGTACTCTCAAGGCTAAAAGAGGATTTTGGATCCCCTGTAATTGGAGTTACAAATGGTTGTGAGCTATGATATGGTGCTAGAAACCAAACCTAGGTCCTTTGGAAGAGCAGCAAGTATTCTGGACCAATGATTCATCTCTCTGACCCCTAATATCTTTATATTTTCATTACTGAACAAATTTCTCATCAATTCCATGTAGTAGATTACAATATGTATAATTTTCAGAGTAATAAATTATTTTTAAATACAATAAAATAGTGTGTAATACTGCGCATGTGAATTCCCAAGGAGGCATATTCTCAGTTTCCAAACAGCAAATTTATTGGTAATGTTATTAAAGCATACTGGATTTGATGAGAGATTCTCTGAGAATCTGATATATATCTTTACTTTCAAAACTGTTAATTGTATTTATCTCTCATATAAGTATAAAATAAAAGAGCACTTAAAAATGTCTCTCTCTTTCACAAATGCATTAAGATTGTGGAAACAAAGCAAAAATAAATTGTCTTCAAACAGTGAAATTACAATAAGAATGTGTTTTTGAACATTTTACATTTTATATGGTAATACAAAACCCTTGACTTTTCATAGGCATAAACCCAGAAAATGTTAAGTTACGAAGTTAGGTAATATAGCAAATTGAACCAGATCTTATACAGCTTTGTCAGATAATATTGTAAGGCTATATCTCAGAAATTTTCAAGATTCTTTTACCTGAAATCATGTTGTAACATATCCTTTGTTCTTACATAAATAAAACTATCCTTTCTTAGAATTTTCATTGTTGATAGTGTTCATTTTCACAAAGAGTTTTTGTAAAACAATGCTTCCACTTCAACTTCATATGAACAGAAGAAAGTCCTTGAAGTAACCTAGTAACGTTTATAAGTATACACAAATTTCTCCTTTTTTCTTTTTTTCCTTTGTTTTCTTTTTATTTATTCTTCTCTCACAGAATATATTCCAACCATAGCCTCCCCTCCTGGACAAAGATATCCAGTTAGAGGAAAAGTATCCCAAGAGCAAACAAAAGGATCAGAGATACCCCCATTCCCACTGTTAGGAGTCACACAAAACCCCATCTGTACAAAAATAAAACCATGTCTATACTTCTTAGGCAGCAGAGGAATTTCTCTAAAAGTTTGCAAGGTGTGTAGAGTTGCTGCTCTTCATTTTCTTATTTCAAAATACAGGATCAAGAAGAACTTTTTTTACATTCCATGAAAGCTTCCAAATGAGAGAAACTCACAATGACAAAGACTAGCATGACATAATAGCTCTAAGGATGCAGTAGTGGCACACATACCTTGGCAGTAACCAATAACACTCTAATTGGATTAGAAACCTAGTTAAAACTCTGTGCTAGTGAAATCATAGATGCTAGGGGAGAATCTACAACCACCATTTTATTAAACTAGCACAATCCCTAACAACAATATAAAGACATCTTCCTATATTCAAAGATAAGTGTAGTCTTCACCATTGATACAAAAATTTCTCTTTGCAACAGATAAAGACCATTAAAAATATCATTAAATATGTGAATTTCACTTTTGTTTCCTCTGGTAAAGGGATGAGATGAGAACAATACTCAAGCTGTGTGAATACATGGCTTGGGTCTTTCTAGCTCTTTCTGAACTCTGACTGGCTGCTTCAATTCAGTTGTTCTGGCCCAAACTCCTCTCCAAGTTGACTGATTCAAACAAACTTCACTTGGTTTCTGATAGAACTGCTTGCTTGGCCTTTAACTAAGCCTTGCAATTTGTTCTAGTCCTCTGGCTCCTTTTTATTCTTTGTCTTCACCTATGACTAGCTTGTTCTCTCTGCAACCTGTCTCTGTAAAACTGTCACAGTAAAAAATTTCCTAGGAACTGAACTAACAAAACTCAACTGACTCACTGAGTATGCATTACTCTTTTTTTTTTTTTTTTTTTAGATGGAATTTTATATTTATGTTCAGAACATTTAGTGTACATTTTTTAACCCAGTTTAGTGGCGAGTTCTTTAGCCTTTGCCTTTTCCAGCTTGGCAAGGCGAGCCACACACAGACTTAGGACCCAGGACGTTGCCTCCCCAGTGGCGGCGGATCTCATCATATCTGTCATTGTAATTGGTCCTAATAGCTTCCACCAGCTTAGCCAGAGCACCCTTGTCTTCCGAGTTAACCTGTGTGAAGGCAACAGTGGAGCATGTCTTCCTGTGGACCAGGCGCCCCAGCCTGGCCTTTCCCTTGATGATGCAGTAGGGCACCCCCATCTTTCGACACAGGGCAGGCAGGAAAACCACCAGCTCAATGGCGTCTACATCATGGGCAATCACCACCAGCTGAGCCTTCTTGTTCTCCACCAAGGTGTGACTGTATTGATTCCTGCTCGGAGGACAGGTGGTCTCTTAGTTGGGACATCTCTTTTGCCAGCAGCTTTCTTCTCAGCACGGGCCAGTAGCCTTTGCTTCTACTCCTGCTTTGTCTCTGGCCTGTACTTGCGGGCAAGCTTAAGCAGCTGAGTAGCTGTTTGCCTGTCCAGGGCCTGGGTGAACTGGTTAATGGCAGGAGGTACTTTGAGCCGCTTATAGAGGATGGCTCTTTGCCGCTGCAGCCTGATGTAGCGGGGCCATTTAACGAAGCGTGTTAGATCTCTTTTGGGCTGGATGTCCTGCCCAATTCCGAAGTTCTTGGGCCTTTTCTCGAACAAAGGATTGACCACCTTTTTGGCCTCCTGTTTCTTGACGATGGCAGGGGCCAGGGCCACCTTCTTCCCCTTGGCCTTCTTTCCTTTGGGCATCTTGCTCGGCTGGAGGAGAGAGGAGTATGCATTGCTCTTAAGAAGCCTTTCTTTCCTGTCTGTTCTCATGAGAATTGGGCATATCTTGTCTCTAAGACTCATTCTGTCAAATCTTTCTTTGATTCATCATTTTGTATGACCCTTGTTAGGCTTTGTTATCAAACATGCCTGCTTCCTTCTACAAACTAACCTTACCTCCTCTGCTAGGAATTAAAGATGTGTAAGAAAGATGTCTGTACTCAGCCAGCAGAATTAAAAGTATGTATGTACTAATGTCTTGCATGTATTCCTGCTGTATCACATAGAATGTCTTTGGATGTGATCAGTTTCCAGAGCAGCTATGTCTCTGGATTAAAATGGCTTTACAAAACAAAATACAAAGCTGTAGATCACAGTCTCAATGGATGCATCTAGAAAACATTCTCACAACTACAGCTCAGGGAACATTTTAGAAAAGGGGAAGGAAATTTGTAAAAGTCAGAGGAGCAGGGAGCTTGCTGTGAAATTGTTTCTCCTATGGGTATTAGAAACTATGCCCATAAACTTTCACTAACATGGCTGTCTAAAGAAGGCCTGAACAAAGATGGCACCCAATGGACATGTCAAAGAGATTGAGGAAAAACCTATGAGGCCTCAGCCTTGTGCACAGAATTGTTGACAACTAATAAATGTTGAGTCTTCTCCACTGAAGAGTACACTGATTGGTTTTCTAATACCAAAGAGCTGGCCTTAAAAACATACATACGAGCAACATTATACAGACTAAGCAGATTGTATTTTTGAATATATATGTACATATTTACATATATATCATATGTGTATATGTATATGGTACATCTTAAGAATTTCAGCACTTTTTAAATTTTATTTTAGTTTCCAACTTATCCTTGAGTATATATAGAATATAACTTATGCTCTTTCATTTGAACCCATTTTACAGTATATGGAAAGTCATAACATTGTGATATTGCTCAATATGAATATTTTATTTTATCTCTCAGTTAATAAAATAATTGTGACAAATATTTTTATAAAAAGCTTAAAATACAGAAATGTGGAATCCAAACTTGTATGTATCAATACATGTATTATACAGCCTAATATTTTATCACATTACTTAGTATGTTTTCTAGACTCAAAGTAGCAGGGAAAATTTCAGGCTTTGTATAAATTTATACCTATGTGTTTACATGTGTGTAGATATTATATAATTTTAATAGTAATTAATAACTTACATATTTTAATATAACCTATTAACATAACAGCGATGATATAACATTGGGTTTTTTATAATGGCCATGAGGACCTACACTCATTACCAGAATCATAGCTACATTCACAGGATGACTCTACCTATAAACCTATAAAGTCTGAGAATGAGTAATTTCCTTTATAAATGATTCCATCCAAAGGAAAGTAATTTTCAAAATGTACAGATCAGTTCCTCCAGCTTCCATTAACAGGAACCCTGTCTCATTAAAAGTGCCACAGGGTTCATATTAAGTCATGTGCAGCACTGAAAGGAAATCAATGGATGCTTAGACATTACCATGTTTTCTTTCTTTAGAAGTTTTGTAACTTAACCTGATTCCCATTATAAATAGAAGATATTACCCATGGGAAAATAATGATAGATGATATAATATTGACAAGAATGATCACAAATGAAGGTACAGATAGCTATAACTTTATGGACAAACAAAACAAAGTTTTAATTTTCATGCCAACAGAATATAGTACATTCCAGCCCACTTCTCCACAACATTTTTCTTACATAAGATTTATGCCATACTGAGAATAGATTTCTGCAACTGTTTCAATCATCTTAGCACAGACTTGCTTATTTGCCAAGGAAAAGACATAAGGTCTGAAGAATTGAACTCTGTGTCTTAAGTGTTTTAGGCCACAGGGGATATAGACAATATCTGTTCCACCTTTTGTTGAATAAGAGGTGTGTGGCTCAACCTATATATTAGGGAGGTGAAAAGAATAATCTAACAGTTTTTGTTATTTAGAAACAATATCTACTAAACTATCCTAAAATTAGAATGAAGCAACCCCTTAAAGTATTTTTTAAAGAAAAGAGAAAGAAGCTAAATTTACCAAGGAGTTATCACATTTGTTAGGAATTCTTGCTTGTCATTCCAGTCTGTGCCTGAGCACTGAGGAGATCCTGGGCTTCAGCTCTACACCCAATCTCAGAAAACCCAGAGAAGGCAGAGTTCCCAAGAGCTCTAACCCTGGCAGAATCTTAGGTAAGGAGAAAGCAACACCCACACCAAACAGGGAGTAACTGGGACCCACTGGAACCATGAAATTCACTCCTGGGCCAGGATACTAGTTCCTTCTGGTCTGTGCCAGAGCACTGAGCAGATCTTGGGCCTCAGCTCTAACCTAGCAGCAACACCACCCCAAATAGTTCTGACACAACCAAGGTAATAGGCTTCAGTCAGAGACAACACAAGTAGCAGTAAGGAGATCCAGATGGTGAAAGGCAAGTGCAAGAACATAAGCATCAGCAACCCAGGATACTTGGAATCATTAGAACCTAGTTCTCCCACAATAGAAAGTCCTGAATTCCCATATCACCAGGGAAGCAAGATTCAGATTTAAACTCACTTCTAATAATGATGATAGAGCACTTTAAGAAGGACATAAATAACACTCTCAAAGAAATTGAGGAAAGCACAGATAAACGGGTAAAAGAACTTAAAGAGGAAACACAAAATCCCTTAATGAATTAAAAGAAAAGACAATCAAACAGGTAAAGGAATTAAACAAAACCATCCAGGACATAAAGATAGAAGTAGAAACAATGAAGAAATCACAAAGGGAGACTACTCTGGAGATAGAAAACCTAGGAAAGAAATCAGGAGTCATAGACACAAGCATCACCAACAGAATACAAGAGATAGAAGAGAGAATCTCAGGTGCAGAAGATACCATTGAAAATATTGACACAACTGTCAAAGAAAATGAAAAATGCAAAAGTTCTTAACCCAAAACATCCAGGAAATCCAGGACACAAAGAGAAGACCAAACCTAAGGATAATAGGTATAGAAGAGAGTGAGGATTCCCAACTTAAAGGGACAATAAATATCTTCAACAATATTATAAAAGAAAACTTCCCTAATAAAGAACGAGATGCCCATAATCATACAAGAAGCCTACAGAACTCAAAATAGACTAGATCAGAAAAGAAATACCTCCTGTCACATAATAATCAAAACACCAAATGCATAAAACAAAGAAAGAATATTAAAAGCAGTAAGGGAAGAAGCCAAGAAACATATAAAGGCAGACCTATCAGAATTACACCAGACTTCTCACCAGAGACTATAAAATCCAGAAGATACTGGACAGATGTCATACAGACCCTAAGAGAACACAAATGCCAGCCAAGGCTACTATACCCGGCAAAACTCTCAATTACCGTAGATGGAGAAACCAAGATATTTCATGAAAAAAACAAATTTACACAATTTCTTTCCACAAACCCAGCACTACAAATGATAATAGAGGGAAAGTTCCAATACAAGGAGGGAAATTATACCCTAGATAGAGCAAGAAAATAATCTTCTTCCAAAAAATCCAAAAGAAGATAGCCACACAAACAATGGGACTGCTAATAACAAAAATTACAGGAAGCAACAATCTCCTCTCCTTAATATCTCTTAACATCAGTGGAATCAATTCCTCAATAAAAAGACATAGACCAATTGACTGGACATGTAAACAGGACCTAGCATTTTAATGCATACAGGAAATCCACCTCAGTGACAAAGACAGACACTACCTTAGAATAAAAAGCTGGAAAACAATTTTTCAAGCAAATGGTCCTAAGAAACAAGCTGGAGTAGTCATTCTAATATTGAATACAATCAACTTTCAATTTAAAGCTATCAAAAAGGATAAGGAAGGACATTTCATACTCTTCAAAGGAAAAGTCAACCAACATGAACTCTCAATTCTAAACATCTATGTACCAAATGCAAGAGCATCCACTTTCATAAAAGAAACCTTACTAAACCTCAAAGCACACATTGCATCTCACAAAATAATAGTGGGAGACTTCATCACCCCACTCTCAGCAATGGACAGATCATGGAAACAGAAACAAAATAGAGCTACAGTAAAACTAACAGAAGTTATGAACCAAATGGATTTAACAGATATCTATAGAAAATTTCATCCTAAAACAAAAGAATATACCTTTTTATCAGCATGTCATGGTACTTTCTTCAAAATAGACCATATACTTGGTCACAAAACAGGTCTCAAAAGATACAAGAAAATTGAAATAATTCCATGCATCCTATCAGAGCACCGTGAACTAAGGCTGGTCTTCAATAACAACAAAAAAATGTAAAACCCACATTCATGTGGAAACTGAATAACAGTCTACTCAATAATAATGTGGCCAGGGAAGAAATAAAGGAAAAATTAAAAACTTCATAGAATTTAATGAAAATGAAGACACATCATACCAAAAACTTATGGGACACAATGAAAGCAGTGCTAAGAGGAAAACTCATAGCTCTAAGTACTTAAAAAAAGAAACTGGAGAGAGCACACATTAGCTTGACAACACACCTGAAAGCTCTAGAACAAAAGAAGTAAACACACCAAAGCGGAGAAAGACATCAGGAAATAATCAAGTTCAAGGCTGAAATCAACCAAGTAGAAACAAAAGAACTATACAAAGAATCAATAAAACCAGGAGCTGGTTTGTTGAGAAAATCAACAAGGTAGATAAATCCTTCACCAGACAAATCAGAGGGTAGAGAGACAGTATCCAAATTAATAAAATCAGAACTGAAAAGGGTGACATAATGACAGAAACTGGGGAAATAAAAAAATCATATCCTACACCAAAAGCCTATACTCAACAAAATTGGAAAATCTGGATAAAATGCACAATTTTCTCAACAAATACCAGTTACCAAAGTTAAATCAGGAACAAGTAAACCATCTAAATAGTCCCATAACCCCTAAAGAAATAGAAACAGTCATTAAAAGCCTCTCTACCAAAAAAAAAAAAAAAAGTCCGGACCAGACGGTTTTATTGCATTGTTCTATCAGATCATCAAAGAAGACTTAATACCAATTCTCTATAAACTGTTCCACAATATAGAAACAGAAGGAACACTACCCAATTCATTCTGTGAAGCCACAATTATACTCATACCTAAACCTCACAAAGACCCAACAAAGAAAGAGAACTTCAGATCACTCTCCCTTATGAATATCGATGCAAAAATACTCAATAAAATTCTTGCAAACCAAATCCAAGAACACATCAAAACAATTATGCATCATGATCAAGTAGGCTTTAACCTAGGAATGCAGGATGGTTCAATATACAGAAATCCATCAACATAATCTATTATATAAACAAACTCAAAGAAAAAAACAACATGATCATCTCATTAGATGCTGAGAAAGCATTTGACAAAATTCAATACCACTTCATGATAAAAGTCTTGGAAAAATCAGGAATTCAACAACCATACGTAAACATCGTAAAAGCAATATATAGCACTCAACATCAAACTAAATGGAGAGAAACTTGAAGCAATCCCACTAAAATCAGGGACTAGACAAGGCTGCCCATTCTTACCTTACATATTCAATATAGTAACTGGAAGTCCTAGCCAGAGCAATTATACAACAAAAGGAGGTCAAAGGGATACAAATTGGAAAGGAAGAAGTCAAAATTTTACTATTTGCAGATGATATGATAGTATACTTAATTGACCCTAAAACTTCTACCAGAGAACTCCTAAACCTGACAAACAATTTTAGTAAAGTGGCTGGATATAAAATTAATTCAAACAAATCAGTAGCCTTCCTTTACTCAAAGGATAAATAGGCTGAGAAAGAAATTAAAGAAATGACAACCTTCACAATAGTCACAAATAATATAAAATACCTTGGTGTGAATCTAACCAAACAAGTGAAAGATCTGTATGACAAGAACTTCAAGTCCCTGAAGAAAGAAATCGAAGAAGATCTCAGAAGATGGAAAGATCTCCCACACTCATGGATTGGAATGATTAATATAGTAAAAATTGCTATCTTGCCTAGAGCAATGTACAGTTTTAATGTAATCTCCAACAAAATTCCAATTCAACTCTTCACAGAGATAGAAAGAGCAACTGTCAAATTCATATGGAATAACAAAAAGCCCAGGATAGGGAAAACTATTCTCAACAATAAAAGAACTTCTGGGGAATCACCATCCCTGACTTCAAGCTTTACTACAAAGCAATAGTGACAAAAACTGCATGGTATTGTTAAAGAGACATGCAGGAAGATCAATGGAATAGAATTGAAGACCCAGAAACGAACTCCCATACCTATGGTCACTTGACCTTTGACAAAGATGCTAAAACTATCCAGTGGAAAAAAGACAGCATTTTCAACAAATAGTACTGGTTCAACTGTAGGACAACATGTAGAAGAATGCAAATTGATCCATTCTTATTTCCTTGTACAAAGTTCAAGTCCAAGGGGATAAAGGACCTCCACATAAAACCAGCTACACTGAAACTAATAGAAGAGAAAATGGGTAAAAGCCTGGAACACATGGGCACAGGGGGAATGTTCCTGAACAGAACACCAATGGCTTATGCTCTAAGATCAAGAATTGACAAATGGGACCTCATAAAACTGCAAAGCTTCTGTAAAGCAACAGACACCATCCATAGGACAAAGCAGTAACCAATAGATTTTGAAAAGATCTTTACCAATCTTACATCTGATAGAGGGCTAATATCCAATATATACAAAAAACTCAAGGAGGTAGACTCTAGACAATCAAATAACCCTGTTAAAAACGGGGTACAGAGCTAAGCAAAGAATTCTCAACTGAGGAAATGCAAATGGCCAAGAAGCACCTAAAGAAGTATTCAATGTCCTTAGTCATCAGGAAAATGCAAATCAAAATAACACTGAGATTCCACCTCACACCAGTCAGAATGGCTAAGATCAAAAACTCAGGTGATAGCAGATGCTGGTGAGGATGTGGAGAAAGAGGAACACTCCTCCATTGTTGGTGAGATTGCAAGCTGGTACAACCAATCTGGAAATTAGTCTGGTGGTTCTTCAGAAAATTGGGCATAGCATTACCTGAGGACCCAGCTATACCACTCCTGGGCATATACCCAGAAGATGCTCCAACATACAACAGGGATACATGCTCCACTATGTTCATAGCAGCCTTATTTATAATAGTCAGAAGCTGGAAAGAACCCAGATGTCCTTCAACAGAGGAATGGATACTGAAAATGTGGTACATTTTACACAATGCAGTACTACTCAGCTATTAAAAACAATGAGTTCATGACATTCTTAGGCAAATGGATGAAATTAGAAAATATCATCCTGAGTGAGCTAAACCAATCACAAAAGAACACACATGGTATGTACTTACTGATAAATAGATATTAGCCCAAAAGCTCACAATACCTAAGATACAATGCGTATACCACATGAAGCTCAAGAAGAAGAATGAAGACCAAAATGTGGGTGATTTGGACCTTCTTAGAAGGAGTATCAAAATATTCAACCAGAGCTCCCAGGGTCTAAACCTCCAGTCTGGGAACACAAAGTTAAGGATTCATGGCTCCACCTCTATAGGTAGTTGAGGATGGCCTTGTCAGGTATCAGCCAAAGAGGAGGGCCTTGGTCCCTGAAAGTTAGGATTCCCTTGTGTTGGGGAATTCAAGAGCAGGGAGGCAAGAATGGGTAGATGGTGGGGGCACACCCTCATAGAAGTTGGAGGAGGGGGGATGGGATAAGGGGCTTGGGGGGAATGGGAGAGGGGATAATATTGAAAGTTAAATAAATAAAATATCGAATAAAAAAACAGCTAATGGATCTGGCAATTGTAGTCAAGCAGTTGAGACTTTTTGTCAATAATTTATTATGGGTATTTCATATAATCCTCAAGGAGAAGGTATTATGGAAGAGGCCCATGGAACTTTACAAAGATTGCTGAGACATACTGTTGCTGAGATAAAGAAGGATGCCGATCTGTGAGTTTGCTGAGTGCCCTGACAAGGGTGACTGGGGAGCTGTATTGGACATAAGTTCCTGACCTACCTTTGCTTGACTATATCCCAGATGGGACAAGCAGTCTTGTCTCAAGTTTTTAAACCTTGTGGGATATAGAGTCAAAAAGAGAAATTATGGGGGCTAGAGAGGTGGCTCAGTGGTTAAGAGCACTGACTTCCAGAGGTTCTGAGTTCAATTCCCAGCAACCACATGGTGGCTTACAACCATATGTAATGGAACCTGATACCCTCTTCTGGTGTGTCTGAGGACAGCTACAGTGTACTACTCATACATAAAATAAATAATTCTTTCAAAAAAAAGAAAAATCATAATTTCTCTTGTGTTCTTCTTAAAAGTGACCAGCTATTAGTACTCAATCAAATACTTGTCTAGAAATCAATCCAATATTGGAAATAACAGTCTTCTTTGGAAGACTGAATCTGGACATTGTCAGAGACATATTTGGAAGTTAACTGTAACTCACTATGATGTTACCATAGCCAGAGATAAAGGTGGGACAGGATCTGGATTTCAAACAAGGGCTAGTGCATGTTTTAAGGCTCTTTTAATTGTCAAGCTAAAATTGGTTGTCTCTTCTACAGTATTCATTGTAAGTTGCATTGACTGTATAATTTTCCAATTGTGTTAGTGTGTTGAAACCTAGCATGTCTGTTACAGGGATCTCTCAACCAGCTTTTGTCTTACTGCCCTGAGAATTAGAAAACCTTGATTGGCTGAAAAACCTTGAAAGTGCTGGAAGAAGTGAGTTAGGCTTTATGCAGAAGCAAGAGGATAGCAGGCTTGATTATTGCTGGTATAATGGCTTTAATTTCACTAATTGCTAGCATCATTGCTTCTGCAATAGCATTGACACAAGCAATTAAGACAACTATTTTTGTTAACCATCTAGCAAAAAATGTTACTAATGTATTGAGTATACAAAAGGAGTTATATAGGTGTCTGGAACAATGGATGACGCTTGATAACCTATTCAAATTATCTGAAGGAGGTTCAGGGTTCAAGAGTTAGGAGCCATCCCAAGTGTCATGACAAATATCATTGGAACAGTGTTACTTTTGAAATCTACAATGATTATCATTATAATTAGAAAAAAGTTTAAAGACACCTGTAGGATATTTGGCATAATCCTAACACCTCTCTGGGTGTGTTAACTTTGTATAGTGAGATTATGAATTTAAAGAATGCTGCTCTGTTAAGCTTGGATGCTGCAGATAATGCTGATAATATTATTCATTGCCTGAGGTCAGTATTTCCATTTTGGTCCAACTTCAGGAATGGCATATATAGCTTGATCAGGCTAGCCCTTCTTGTCCTGGGAATACTTTTATTCCTGCCCATCATGTTAAAGCTTATCTTTAACAACATCAACGTGTTGGCAACCAAAGTACATGACTTGAAACTGAAAATGGACCCTCAGACAGAGTTATTAAATTAACAGGCTAGCAAGTCAAGGACAGGTAAGATTCTGCACAGAGCCTTATCAACCTAAGACATTGCTTTTGATAATGCATATTCATGATGGGTAAGGAAGGCATTCTTGTCAGAATGACCTAAGACAGGCTCAGTCTTGTTAATGAAATAAAAAAGGGGGAGACGTGGAGAGCCTTTGGGGCTGCTTGGCAAGAAGCTGACATGGGCCAAGAATAAGGAAATGGGCTGCTTTGCAGGAATATGACATTGGTCAAGGACAAGGAAGTAGGCTACAGACAGGAATCTAACATTAGGCTAGAACAAGAAGTAATTTCAGGTAGGAATCTAAATATTAGGCTAGAACAAAGAGTAATCTCAGGCAAGAATCTAAATATTAGGCTAGAACAAAGAACTAATTTCAGTCAGGAATCTAAATTTTAGGTAGAACAAGGAAGTAGGCTTCAGAAATAAAAATGACCTTGGGCTAGGACAGAGAAGTAGGCTCAGATACTTTGGTCATTCTGATAAGCTTTAGAAATAGTGATCAAGGGAGTGTTCACAGAATTAGGTTTAATGCCTTGCTTTTTCTTTGACTATTTGTGTATATTGTATTGCTTGTTCCTTGACTATTTGCATCTATTGTATATTGCTAGACCCTCAACCTAGAACGGACTCAATACATACATGTAATCAAAATGCTATAAAAGCATAAAGGAAGAAGGGTATAGGATAGGGGGTTCTAGGGAGGGGAAATGGGGAATGAGGATGACATCTGTATTAAAATATCCAAAAATAAAAATAAAAGAAAATAATGATCAAATATTAAGATCAAGAGAACATAAATAGTTTGAGTGGTCCTTTAGTGTCATTAGTCAAGTACAATTTATTTTGAAAGATAATGCAGGATGGGAATGCTTTAATCTTCACTATTACACTTTTCAATTTATCCTGGCTATATATTTGAAATATCTTTTTTGGGAAAATTACTATAATCCAGTTCTAGCTAAGATATGAACCATTTTCTATTGCTACTCCAGATTATTATAAAATGGTCTGTTATTAATATATTCTAATTATACTCACTGATTATAAAAATAATAAAGAAAATGGAGGAGTCCTGAGATGCTTCTAGATCTAGATTACACCTGCATAAGGTGTAGGTATATGGCAGGTGAATTACAAAATATTTCAATACTAGTGAGAAAAATATCCGAAGAGGGGAATCAAGACTGAATTCCTTGACTTTACATGCTGTCTTATAAGAAAAGAAAAGGAAAGCCCTGTAGGGTTAATCAAAAGCTTGTGATTGAGATGAGAAAACTGAGAAATAGTAGTTGAGAGGTTTTTTAATTTCTGAAATTGCCTCAAATGCCAAGTGGGGAACAGAGCAGGAGGCAGGGTCAGCATGCGAGCTACCACCAATCAGGAAGTTGAAGTCAATGCAACCCAGCAGCCACAGAAAATGGAAGAAGCAGCCCCAAACAGATTGTCTGTAAAGACTCCAGAAAAAGAGCTTCTTCATTTGCACCAGAAAATAATAGAATTTACACCTTTAAAAGAAGTGTAGAAATAATATTTTTGTTGTTTAATAAGAAGTTTGTGGTATCCCATTCCCACTTTAGATACCTAATAATCTACGGTAAAATGTGCTTTTGATGATTGAATGCAACTTGGAGAGATTTATGGTATTCAATAGGGAAAGAAAACAGTTTATTTTTAAACAGAATGTTTATAGAACTGTGGTGTTTATTATTGCTTTTGTAGGACACTGGTAAGAATTGGAGAATTTTAGTCTATTTTTTATTAATTATTATTGTTACATAAATACATATGTATGTAAATATATGTATGTATATGTATGTACATGTCCACAAATACATAAGTTGAACATGTTGAGTCCAAAACAAAAGAATATTTGCTTATTTTCTAATAAGAACAATGCATAGATTTAACATTTTATTCAACTATTATTCTCCATTATGTAATTTGGATTAAAGACTTAGCCTCATGGATTTTGATTGCCTCATTCTTAGAGAAAAATACCAATGCCAATTTCTATGGTAATTTAGAAGAGTAAATGACATGACTTAATAAGTAAAATATAATGATGTGAAACCAACATTTATTTTTGGTCTTTATATATAGCCTAGGCTAGTGCTCAGCATGTAATTTTCTGTTTAAACTTGTTGGAATTTTGGCCTTTATCATAACGCCAAGTTCCATCATATGTTTAATAAATTTTAATTTATGTTATTATATAATAATATATATTTCTTAAATATTTATGTGATAAATATTTAAAATTATAAAATAAATTAAATTTATTTTAATAAAGAATAGTTGCTTTATGTGTGTCCTTGTTGCTTTTCACTCTTCTCCTTAGCTTTCTAAGTACTGACACTTTCTAAGGAATTTTGTTTAAAAATCGCAGAGTAAGAGATTAGACTGTGAAAATACTGAAGTTGCAGGTTTGCTCAGTCTCTGATGAGCATGTAGTCTTCAGAAAATTAATAAATTGCCCTGATCTTCAATGTTCTCATTTGTATAATGAGGGCCAAAATGGTGCCTACCCATAAGATTTTTAGAAGAATTCAGGTGAATTGTGTGATACCACATTTCTCAAAATGTTAACAATTATGTTCAACAAGCATCATGTTCATATTTTCAATAACACATCCTGCTGATACTTCTATGTTGGAAGCTTGACCTGCTTAATGTAAGCTTTGGAGGCTATTTTAATAATGATTGGAAATATGAACCAGCAGAATTGGTGTAACTTAGTAGCATAATAGAAGTGCAGACTCTCAAGATGCTATTCCAAATCTAAATACACACATATACACACACACGGGGAGAGAGAGAGTGAGTGAAAGAGAGAGACAGAGACAGAGAGAGACAGAGAGAGAGAGATGTTGCTAAATCTGTTTAATGTTATTGGTATGTATGTGTTTGGTAGGGGAGAGGTGGCAGATAAAACTTGGTATTGAATTACCAAGCAGTAGGTTTATTTATGAAAAAAGAATAATTCACTCTCTCTCAAGACTCATTGTCTGTAACTCTTAATCTGGTATAAGGCCTTCTGAGATATCTCCCATTGATATTTGTATATCAACAGCTCAGAGCTTGCTTAAACAATCACATTCTTTAGAATTCATTTATGCAGCTTTCCCATCATGTCTAGAAGATACAATACCACAACAGACTTCCTGGTCCTCTGGTTCTTAAATATGTCTTCCATTTCTATGTGTTTCCTGAGCCTTATAGGTGGGATGTGTGTCATAGATGTATCAACTGGATTTTGGTTTCTGTAATAGACTCTATCTGTTGCAAAAAGAAACTTCTTTGGTAATTAATTGAGTGCTTGTCTTAGTTATGGTTTATACTGATGTCATAAAACACCATGACTGTAAACATTTGGAAAGGAAAGGATTTATTTTGTTTATTGTTGCAGTAATTACTTAAAACAGCCACTGGTTAAGCCGACTATCTAAGCTGCAGTGGCTCTGTCTAGCTCAGCCACCATATTCCCTGGCCAGAGGCCACATGTGCACTGCAGCTAGAAATGGCCAGTCAAAAAACCAGCCTGCCACCCATGAGATACCAGCGTGGGAGATGGCTCTGTCTCCACAAGACTTGGAAATGCCCAGACCATTCCGTTAAGCACGCTGGCTTGGTACAAAAATGAGACTCTAATGCTTAAATGTTAATCAAAGGCTTTGACTGCTAGAAACACTTGAACTTCTGCCACCATGTTCCCCTCTTTCATCTCTCATTCCTCTCCTAGCTCTTCCTCTTCCTTCTCCTCACTCCTTCTCTTCCTCTCCTTACTCCTCCAACATTAGCTCCTCCTACATATCACCCTTCCTGTTTAAAACAAAAAACAAACAAACAAACAAACAAAAAAATCTTTTCTCTCAAAATACAATTAGAGTATAACTATACCAATTTGTTTCAGTAAGGTACAAGATAGACCTAATACCCAGTCATCATTTGTTTTGACTAAACAGAACCTCTGCCAATTTATAGAGACCGCTGAACACCTGGACAGTCCCTAAACCTCAAAATGTTGGAGCATCATCTGACAGACCTAGTAATGCCAAATTATTAAGGGCTGATTACTCTGTCTTGGCAGATATAATCAGTTGACTATTCCACAAGTGTGCCCGTAGATATAGATGTCTGTAGATGAAAAGACGCAATTCTTGCCTAGTGGCTGTCTTACCACAACTGGAGTAACTCCAAGAATGCTCATTGCTTCTTAGAATCCAAGACAGGGAAGCTTGTCAGGAGCAGACAGGTCTCTAATCAAAATAAACATTAATACAGAAATGTTTGTAACGTCAATTCTGTGGACTTCTGATGTTTTGAAAACCAACTATCTATATAAGGCAATCTGGACTGTTGTCCATTAATCCTCTCCACTATTTCTAATTAAAATCTAGAAAACACCCTAACAATAAACTCAGAGCTGTGAATTTGCAATAGGCCTCTAACTCACAGGCTAACCATCTCAAATCAGTTTTAAAAAAGTTTAAAGAAGGACTGGGTCAAAGCCTTGTATTACTAAATGTCTTATATAGGCACAATGCCTATATGAGAATAACAATATTAATCTCACTTTTATATCAATAAGAAATTCATACCAATGAAAACCTTAAATTTGAAATCAAAATAAATTTTGTACCATTTAAGAATATAACTTTAGCTTAATAACAATTATACAGATTTCTACCAAATAGGTTATGGCTAGTAATTAATCCTAGCTATTCCTCCCTGTTTGAACAAAACCACTACTTTTCCCTAGAAAGACAGCCAATATTAACCACATCAGTCCCCAAGCCCAGGGAATAGGTGTGCCAACTCTTCATTAATTCTTCAGCTGATTACAGGTGTTGAGATATTAGAAGAGGGGCAGGGGGAAGGGTAAATTGATAAGCCTGACATCTATGTCTTTACTACATCAGCTGAAATTCTAGGACATCAGAGGTTTGACAGGTCTGCTCAGCTTGCTTGATGAGTGATACACCAAGGCTGTGTATTCTGCAGTATACAATTCTCAAATAAATTTTAGAATCAAGATAATTTTTTGTTGAATTCTGGAATATAGTCTTCTGGTGACGCTCTGTCAGTCTATCCATATATTCTGGAGGTAGAAATACTTAATGTCTCTTCTGAAACACACAGACAAAATTTCCCTAAACAGAATTCTTAGCCAGGAACCAGAAAACCTTTTCTTGACTCTTTCCCAGAGGAAAACTATAACCATAAGCTGAAAACACACTCATCTTGAAATAAAATCAATTTAATAACTAAAATACTGTATGTACCTATTATCATTCTTTCCCTATTTTGTCAAGCAGGAAATGAACCCAAAATTTCTGTGGGGCACACATTAGACAGAACCAAGTCATCTGTGAGGCAATATAACTTTATGTCTATATCAGGTGAATACACCTGATTTACACTACCTTTTGTTTGGCTCTCTGCCAGAACAGTCTCTATGTATACACTGTATTCTTTACTCTAGAGTTGGTGACAATTTTCCCTATCTTAACTAAAATACTGTAATGCCTATTCTTAGGCTTTTCCTATTTTGCAAAGCAGGAAATGAACCCAGAATTCCTGTGGGGCCCACATTTTCACAGAACCTGAGTTCCTGTGAGGCAATATAACTTTATATCATCTGAATACATCTGATTCACACTTCTTTCTGTTCGGCCCTCTGCCTAAAACAGTTTTTTTGTTCATACCACTATCTGTTAGGCTCGTACTCCAGAGTGGCTTCCACATAACACTGTACTCTCTACTCTAAACCAGTGACAATTTTCCATTAAATCCCAAACCAGGGCGATAATCCCCACATGATTTGGACAAATCTGTTTTAAATCTTTCCTAAAAGCAAATAATCCATTATTTTTAACTTGATTTCTTTAATCAGTAACTGCTCCACAATGGAGGCTTATTTATTTGGCTCTCTTGGCTCAGAGCAGCGAAAATTTTTCACAGCAGAGGACCTGCCTGCCAACAGTTTTTTTTTGTTCACAGTTCCTGCGCTGGGGTCACATGACTCCTATCAGCACCAATAACACACTCACTTTCTTTTTTAAAAAAATACAACTTTTACTCTCAGGTGAATAGACTTAATTTTCTAGTGGATTTGTGCCAAAGTAGGTGCACCACTTTGTTGAAGTAATTATTTAAAAATGTCCACTGGATGGGCTAACTATCTATGTGGTGGCAGCTCTACTTTGCTCAGCCACCATGTTGCATGGCCAGAGGCCAATGGCTCTGCAGCTAGAAAAGCCAGCCAGAAACATCAGCCCTTGTCGCGTCCGCCTTGGCCAGCAAGTAAGACGCGGACACGGTCGGATCCTTCTCAGTCAGCTTTTTCCAGGGAACGGCTCTTGACTTAGGGCGGGGAACTGGACGAGGGACTAGGATAGGGATGTATGGCCGGGGACGGACGGGAAGGCCCGGGGGAAGGGAAGGCAAGGGAAGGGCAGGGAAGGAAGGGAAGGGAAGCGAAGCGAAGGGCCAAAAGGCGCAGGCCAAAAAGGGCGCAGCAGCAGAAGCGAGCTGCTTATCTAGCTGCCCTAGGCGCGCTGGGTGAGTGTCCTCTCAGGATAGGTTAAGCTGCCAAACCTCATTATCATGACCCGCTCAGGAGGGGCACGAGGCCGACGCATGCTCAAAGGATTGTTTACCAGTTTCTGAGCTGGCCATGTGGAAGCCAGCTGCCTGCCTTGTCAGGTGTAGTCATATGACTTTGCAACTGTAAACACGGTGCCTCATCTCCCCTTATTTATTTATTAAATTTGAAGTAGGGTACCTCTGGACCCTTCAGACCTTAGGCATCCCCACCCAAGCATGCTTTGAACTCATTATTAGGTGTTTGGAGTGAGGCGTTTGAAAGCCACCTAGAAGGTCGCCGCTAGCGCAGCAAGTCAGCGGTGGGGAAAAAAGAGGTCCGAGCCCTTGTCCAAAGTGAAGGCATTGTAATGGGAAAGTTTTTATTTCTGCCATACCCGCTTCATGCCTTTTTTCAGGGAGAGGTACATTTGGACAAAACCTCTATGCACTCGGACATGCTTTCAGAGAATCTATCTCAGGATTGAAAAACATCTCTAGTCGAGGCGCTCCTGTACTCCCGCTTCAGAAACATTGAGGTGATGCTGTAGGAGCCTCATGAGTGTACACCTTTGGCAATGGTCAAGATGGTCAGGATCTAGGGATTATTTCCTGGATGGCATTACTGGGTCCAGAAAGCTCCCCACTATGCTCCCTAAGGAGGCCAGCCAAATACCTGGGGGGAGTGCCTTCCCATGGCAGTCAGCGCCTGGTAAACAACAACCTTATGTCCTGATGGTCCGGACAGAACCAAAGGCAGAAACTACATCCTAGGAGAACAACAGCTCCCCAGATAAGTACTCCCGCTCATTCTTTAAAGAAAATTGAGGGACCTTGACCCAAGTGGTGAGCCCTCCAAAGTAAGGGGATCCAGGCGGGTGCCATTCAGGGTAGCGATCTGCAACGGAGCCTCCTGGATAGGTACTCGTCTTCTTTCGACCAATTCCTTTCAGGTACTCGACAGGAGGCGACTCTGATTTGAGAGATGAGAAGAGTTATATACCAAAAGGAGTAATATACAGTCCCCTGAGAGAGGAGACGCAAGAGAGCTGAATAAGTTTATATTTAAACAGGTTAAAAATGGGAAAGGTATTAAGGTCAGCCTCACCGTTGCCGGTACAGAGGTAGGCGTCTGACAATAAAGGCAGTGTCATTCCTGCCTTTCCAGCACTCTGCATTTAGTAGAGGTTCTTTGGCAAAGATATGGTGGCATTGTAATCATAAATACCGGTGATGTTTTAGGGAGTCATCAGTCCGGTTCGAGGCATCCCCGAACCTTGTGACGATCCAAACTTACCTGAACAAGCACGTTTCTCAAAACCTCTGCGTCAACCTTACATCTGCAAGGGGATCCAACCAAGCAGATACATTGGCTAATACAAGGCGCAGAGTTTTGATTTTGGCAAAGCATACAAACACAAAAGGTAGAGAAAAAGGGTTGGAAGGACCGGGGAGTTAGAATGGACCGGCATAGGCACTGGCAGGTGGTGTGACAGCCCACAAAGGTATAAAGTCACCCGGTATCCATAGTAGTAGTAGGGTCAAAAACAGGATCTATGCCCTCATCATCCTTTTCTCCGTCTGGGACTGCCGGGCTGGAGATTTCCGAGTCAATCTCTCGGGTACCAGATGGGGTTTTCTTGGTTCCTCTGGAAAGACGCAAACAGAACCTCGTGCCTTAAGAGCACGGGATCGGGGCCCTCGCCTATGTTTGTTATAATATCTTTCCATTTTACTTTTCTGGCGGAGGGCGTAGGTGATTATGATGCTGTCAGCAGCAGACTGACTACCCTGAGCATCCAAATTTAGGAAATTTAAGGTAAATAGTGCTAAGGATAGTCTATGCTTGGGGGTAAGGCCGTGGCTATTCCCCTCTTTTTGTTTTTGAAGGCATTCTTTGAGCGTGCGGTGTTGCTCGTTCTACTATGCCTGCCCCTGGGGGTTGTAGGGCAGTCCATGAGTGAGTGAGACTTCCATGCGTTGGCAAAAGGAAGAAAAGGCCTGTGCCGTGTAGGCTGGCCCATTGTCCGTCTTAAGCGTTTGGGGTTTTCCCAAGCTGCCCATGCTTCCAAGCAATGAGTAGTTACATTGGTAGTTCTTTCCCCCAGTGAGGGGAGTAGCAGGATGATACCTGAACAAGTATCCACAGAGACATGATATATTTTAATTTTCCAAATTCTGTAAAGTGAGTGACATCCATCTGCCAAACCCTGAGGGGTGAAAATGCCCGAGGGTTGATGCCACATGCGATGGATGTAAGTGTATAATGCATTGGGGGCAATCGAGCACAATTTGGCGTGCTGCGCCTCGGCAGATTGAATCTCTGCTGCAATGTCTTAGATTTTACATGAAACAACTTTGGAACTGTGTTGCACGATCCCAAGCAGTGCTCAGGAAGATGCAATTCCTTCTTAGCCCATAGGTTTACGTGTCATTTCCAGCGCTCAAGGGTCCTGGTAATCCTGTGTGAGCTCTAATGTGTGGATAAAAAAATTTGTTGGTGCGCTGTCTAATTACGTTTTGTAAATCTTTAAAAGGGGCGCACACTGTGCTACTGGCTCTGATGGGTCCTGTGACCTCTAGGACTCTGACATGTTCACTACGTATGCAGAATCGGAGAGTAAGTTAAAAGCAAAATGACACGTTCTGAAAACTTCCAGAACTATCCGCAACTCAACAACCTGAGGTGAACCAGGCTGGAATTGGCACAGTACAGGTGAGAGTTCCTATAGGTATGCTCCACAGCCATTTTTGGAGCCATCAGTGAAAATTTAGGTAATTCAAATTTTTGAGGTACTATGTCCTTGATACTTATTTTTGCCCCAAGGTATTTCATTACCTTGCTTTTGCTGAACCTTTTCTGGAGCTATTATCAGCTGTCTTTTGTCTAAATGCTTGATCAACTCTGCATTGACACAGTCCAACAAAGGTTCAGTTTTTGCTGCTATTAAAATGTCATCCATGTAATGAAAGACAATGAACCTGGGGAAATTTTTCCTGACAGGGGCTAAGGCACTCTGCCACATTATAATTGACACATGGTGGGGCTATTGGCCATGCCTTGAGGCAATACTGCCCACTGGTAACGCTGGTCAGGTTCCTCATGTTAATGGATGGAACTGTAAAGGCAAATCTCTCACTGTCCTTTTCACAAAGTGGAATAGAAAAGAAACAATCTTTAATGTCCAATGACAATAATAGGCCAATCACGAGGTAGAGTAGATAGTAGAGGCAATCCTCTTTGAACTGGCCCCATGACCTGCATCTGACGGTTTTATGGCTCGCAGGTCATGTAGCAGCCTCCAATCCCCTGATTTCTTTTTTTATAAAAAAATATGGGAGTGTTCCAGGGAGAGATAGAAGGTTTAATATGTCCCAACTCTAATTGTTCTTTGACTAGTTGTCTAGTGGCTAGCAACTTTTCTGAGGAAAAAGGCCACTGGGGAACCCACACTGGCTCCTCAGTCTTCCAGATAATGGGTATACTAGGTCCAGTGGCCACTAGGAAAAACCCAGTCCCATGCGCAGCCCTTTAGACTGCAGTTGCACTGGTTCCCTTCTCTCTTGGAGATGTTTTCCAGTGCCATGAGATGGATGCCATCCCATGTCTGTCATCATGTTTGTTGCCTCTGTGGAATAATGTGTGTTTGTCAATCTCAATTTCATGGCTTTTAACAGGTCTCTGCCCCAAAGGCTAATAGGTAAAGATAACACAAAAGGTTGGAAGGTGCCTTCATTTCCTTCCTTGTCTTTCCAAGATAATGTACCTGCGCTTAAATCGGGCGATTTTGCATACCCGAGCCCTTGTAGGGTTTGGGTTGATGCTTGAATAGGCCAGTTTTTAGGCCAGTCTTTTTGGGCTATAATGCTTACGGTCAGCTCCTGTGTCTAATAGGCCCAATATTTTTCTGCCGTTAATTTCCAATTCTATTATAGGTCTTTGGTCCAAATCTAAAGATAAGAAGGCGGCTTCAGTCCCGGAGGATCCGAGGCCTTTATTTCCCCTTATTACATTTTTACTGGGGAAACACATTATGTAAGCTGGGTAGCATTACTATTTGAGCAATTCTGTCTCCTGGCGAAATGGCCACGATACCCCGCGGAGAGGAGGCAAGGATCTTAACTGCACCCTCAAAATCGGCATCTATAACACCAGGATGTACCATGAGACCTTTTAGGGTGGAAGAAGAGCGTCCTATCAGTAGACCACTGTGTCGGGAGGCAGTGGGCCCTGGAAGTCAGTCTCAATAGGTTGCGCACACCATTTGGGGTGTTAATACGAGTCTGGTGGTGCAGCGCAGGTCCAACCCTGCTGAGCCCGTGGTGGCTCTCCAAGGCTCGGGCGGTGTAGGTTGGGGTGACTCTGCCCCTCTACTGCTCCATATATTTAAGGGCCCTGGAAGCGTGGGCCCCCCTGCACGTTTTTTGACTGTGTACTACCATAACCAGAAGGCAGCGTTTGGCTCTCAGGGTTCCTTGTCGATCTGCATTCACTGGCCAATGATTACCCTTGTGACATTTTGGGCATATTCCTGGCGGCCTCAGACAAGGGGTATTCCCTTGTTTTTCCCTGTCTCTTTGTCTTTCCCTGTCTCTTTGGGGGCACTGACTCTTAAAGTGTCCCTGGCGGCTGCAGTTGAAGCAAGCCCCTGCAGCAGGGGTCCTGCCTTTATCCTTAGACAACTGCATAACTGCAGCTGCCAAGCCAGAGTTGGACAATGGTCCACCAATCTCCCTACAAGCCTTCATCCAAGCCTGCAAGCCCTTTGCTTTCCAGGGGGTGATGGCCATCTGCACTCTTTGGTGCACTGTTCAAACACCAATTGCTCTATCAATGGCATGGCTGTATCAGGATCGCCAAATATTCTCCCTGCGGCTTCCATCATGCGAGCCACGTAGTCAGAGAAAGGCTCAGTAGGACCCTGGAGGATATTTGTTAAATTGCCAGAAACTTCTCCCCTATTGGGTAGAGCCTTCCAGGCTCTAACAGCCATGGCACTAATTTGGCCGTACAACCGCTGGCGGGTATGCTGTCTGGTTACCTGCCCATTGTCCCTGACCTAGAAACATATCCAGGTTCCATAAGGGCTGTCCTGCGGCGGCATTGGCTTGAGCCTGTCCTTGAGCATAATCACTGTAAATAGATTTCCAATCAAGATATTGCCCCATAGTTAAGCAGGCTTTCACAGTACTTATCCAATCAGATGGTGTCATGGCCTGTGTCGCTATCCTTTCTATCAAGGATTGCGTGTAGGAAGCATTAACGCCGTAAGTCCTGACTGATTCTGCAAGATTTTTTAACATCTTGATATCCAAGTGCTCATGATATCTTTGTTGATTCGGATCTTCAAAAACTGGGAAGGCCATACGCGCTTCCTTCAAGTCTCAGGGCAGAACGATTGAGTCCCTGGAGTCCCTGGGGGTGGACCGGCCCGAGGAACCTCCGCATATGGAGGCGGGCCTAGGGGCGGAGCTGTGGGCGTCTCCGGAGCAGGTGGTTTAAGCTTCTCGCCCCATGTTTGCCTTTCCTCCGCCTAGGGAGGGTCACAGACTCCCTTTCAACTGATAGGTTCTCTAGATCCTCCTCCATCTTTTCTAAATTTTCTTCTTCCGCCATCTTGTCTAAGTTCCCTCCTTCCTCCTCATCTGAGCTATCGGAGCTGGAGGAACTCTCTGTCTCTAAATCTTTTGAGCTAGGATAAATGTTGGAGGCCCTTTTTCGTCCTTTGTCTTTTTTACACTTATGTCCTGGACAATGACAATTTAAACAGAAACAAAGACTACATACTAGGAAAAACATAATTACGACACCCAGACCGACCCACACCTGGTCTACAACAAACACAAACATGATACTTCTAATGTTTTCTCGTGATTAAGGCACTTCTCAGGGGGCACAATGGTGAGTTCCCCATGGTTTCACTTTCCTGATTTGATGCTTGCCAATACCCCAGAGAAAACCACAATTACGGCACCAAGACAGACCCACACCAAACAAACACAAACACAAAAAGCAAACATTAACATGATACTTCTAAGGTCTCTCATGATTCAATTGCCACTTTACCATGGACCTATGACCACGGACCTTATGACGCCGCTTTACCGCGGACCTTGTGACGGCCCTATTCACCAGGCACTTTCTGTGACGCCGCTTTACCACGGACTTTGTGATGGCCCTATTCACCGGGCACTTTCTGTGAAGCCGCTTTTCTGCGGACCTTGTGACGGCCCTATTCACCGGGCACTTTCTGTGACGATAAACATACCTGTACCGCAGTTCCTAGCTGCTGAGTTCTGAATCCACGAAGGCGAAGTCCTCAGTTCCCCGTACGGGCCACCATATGTCGCGTCCGCCTTGGCCAGCAAGTAAGACGCGACACGGTCGGATCCTTCTCAGTCAGCTTTATTCCAGGAACGGCTCTTGACTTAGGGACGGGGAACTGGACGAGGGACTAGGATAGGGATGTATGGCCGGGGACCGGACCGGGAAGGCCCGGGAAGGGAAGGCAAGGGAAGGGCAGGGAAGGAAGGGAAGGGAAGCGAAGCGAAGGGCCAAAAGGCGCAGGCCAAAAAGGGCGCAGCAGCAGAAGCGAGCTGCTTATCTAGCTGCCCTAGGCGCGCTGGGTGACGTGTCCTCTCAGGATAGGTTAAGCTGCCAATACCTCATTATCATGAGCCCGCTCAGGAGGGGCACGAGGCCGACGCATGCTCAAAGGACTTGTTTACCAGTTTCTGAGCTGGCCACTGTGGAAGCCAGCTGCCTGCCTTGTCAGGTGCTAGTCATATGACTTTTGCAACTGTAAACACGGCTGCCTACAAGCCCTGCCACCCATCTCCCACGCTGTCTCCACAAGGCTGGGCATTGCCCAGACCATCCCACCAACCATGTGGGTTTGGTACAAAAATGAGACTCTAATGTGTAAATGTTAATCAAAGGCTTCATATGTTTGGTAATGCTCAATAACAAGATGCCCATACAATCAGAGGTGTAACCCAATACCCAACCTAGATATACCAACTACCTTTGACTGCTAGAGACACTCAAACATCTGTCTCCATGTTCCACTCTCTCTCATCTCTTGTTCCTCTCCTAGTTCCTCCTCTTCCTTCTCCTCACTCTTCCTCTTCCTCTCCTTACTCCTCCAACCTTAGCTCCTCCTACAGTTTATAACTCTACATCATAGTCTATCATCAATGGAAGCCAGAAGCAGAAACTCAGGATGGAAACCTGAAAGCTAGCACTAATGCAGAATTTATGGAAGAATGCTGATGAGAAGTTTATCCTTCATAGTTTTCTCATTTTATTGTTATACATTATAATATCACTGACCCAGAGGTCATACTACCTACAATGGTCTTGATGCTTACACATTAATAACTAATCAAGAAAATGTCCCACAGACCTGCCCACATGGTAGTCTTATAAATGGCTTTTTCGCAGTTGTGGATCCTTTTTCTCAAGTAACTCTAGCTTGTGTCAAGTTAACCAAAAAATAAAAACACAAAAATAAAAATGGGCAGAGGTACATCTATCTATCTAAGTGTATTTAGGATGCAGTTAGGAGTTAGGCTGATTTAGAAAAGTTGCAGAATTAGATTCTCCATTCTAATCTGCTACTGGTGGGGCATGATAGATATTTTAAGGGGCCAGGAGTTAAAATGTCTACTATGGTAGTCCTTGAGTCAAATTAAACAGCAGTTTGTTAGCTCCTAAAATGTTAATTGCCATGATTGCATCTTTGAAGAAGTATTGGTGTGCTGGTGATTATTGTGTTGTGTAGATTTTACACCTAGGTAGGATTAGTGATTGATTTTATCACTTGACAACTTGCATAGTATATTTCACATTTTAGTACTAAGAAAGTTAGTTTTCAGAGAAGAGGCTTCCAGGTTACATCCAGCTGGATTTCACCAAATCCTGTGTTCAAAATGAATGTTGTCTTCAGCAATACAAATTTACTTCCATCTTCTGGGAGAATATAAGGGCAACAATAATAAGTTATGTAGGAGGCACTGCATACTAAAAGAAAAGTGAGCAAACAATCTGGTAATCTTTTGCTATTTTATCAGAAGCCATTCTCCTCTTGAATTTACCCCCAAAACCTAAGAAATGTTTAGGTCTTAATCATGGAGTTTGTCTCTCAGTAAACAGAACTCATCTTTATGAAAGAGAACCCATATAGTTTTTATTCTCCATCCTTATGCTTATTACAAATTCTTCCTCTCTACACCTAAAGTGCCCACTTTAACATTGCAAACTCCATTTTGCTTTCAGACTCCATTTTATGATTCACTTGCCCTCTGAATGAACTCAGCTACTGGAAAAACCCCAACTTGTTCTAGAAACCATGTCACCCTAGTACCAATCACAATTCTTCTGAGAAAATTGCCACTCTACTTCTAGCAACAAACAATCAGTTCTTAGGGGCAAGTACCTAATGTCTAAAGAAGATTGATTAAACTAGCGACCATTGTTCATACCAAGTTGAAACCATTACTAACCAATAGAGATACACCAAGCAAATGTCAACCAACCATGTAACTGCCAAGTTGGAAATTCCTTACTCTGTGATAAAAACCATGATAAATAGGCAAGGCTTGCACCAGCTCAACTAAGCTCCACTATGCTGAGAGGTTGGAGGATCCGAGCTTGAAACTGAATAAAGAATCATTGCTTTTGCATATAAATTGGACTCCTGGAGGTCTCTGGTGGTCTATGGGGATGTTATGACCTAAGCATAACAGCCCCTAGCCCTGAGCAATGTTTTGAAGACAGTAGAATTGTTCTTATGACAAAGGTTTTCTATGGTTTACTGTAACAGTATATTTTCCAAGGAAAGTTTTGTTCTGTTTTGTTTTGTGTTGTTTTGTTTGTTTAAGACAGGGTTTCTCTGTGTAGCCCTGGCTGTCCTGAAACTCACTCTGTAGACCTAGCTGGCCATTAAGTCACAGAGATCCACCTGATTTTGCCACCTACATGCTGGGATTAAAGGCACGCACCACCACAATCTGGCTTAAAAGGAATTTTTGATGTAGCAGTCCCTGAAACTTGGTTATAACAATTGTTACCTGGAGACTTTCTCCTGATATTTTACTGGGTTTATATGTATAAGAAAATTAAACCATAAGATTAGACTGTGAAGAAATTTTAATGCAGTCTGACTGACCAAGTCTGGATGTCCAGAGTTTTTATTCTCCCCTTTCTGTGATTAACTTCCCTGCTGACCAGGATCCCTGTAGGTACCTGCCCCCACAAGCTCATATGGTTTCTGGAGTTGATTGATGCTCATATGTGGGTCCCCGGTTCTGGAGGGTGTCCCACGATGATCTTCCGGCTGAGGACAGAGTGAGAGCAGGGAGGGTCCTCTACCCACATCTCCACTGTCTGTTGGTCTTCAGCCCAGCCTGGTGTGAGAAGTCTGGGCCAAAAGAGTGCGAGTGCAAGCAGGGAGGAGAGATTGCCTGCCTCTGCTGCTGCCTCTGCTCAAGTCTCCGCTGTCACAGCTCGGTCACTCCCAGGTGCTGCACCTGTCTCTCCATGCTGAGCCGCCCTGGGCTGGGCCGATAGAAGCCGGCTAGCAGGCAAGGAAGCAGCTTGGTGCCCCAGGAAGGTTCCGGGAGAGCGGATCTCTCCCCAAGTGTTACAGCTCTTGAGACAGAAACTCTCGGACACCAAGATGATTCTCGAACACACCTTTTCTTCTCCTGAATAGAGCCTTTATATACAGTTTCAGGGTGGGTTAGGGTCTGACAGCAGATAACGCTTATTGGCTTGGTGGGAGAGCTTAGAGATACCTCATCTGCATGTGGGTTAGGGTCTGGCAGATAATGCCTATTGGCTTGGTCGGAGAGCTTAGAGATACCTCATCTACATGTGGGAGGGCCTGAGGCACTGTTCCTCGCGACTGATAGTCATAGACCTCCCTTTGGGAGAGGCTGTGGAGGGCCAAAGCTGAATGAAAAGAACCAGGGCCTGGGGACAGCGCCAAACACCTGTCGTCCTGATAAAGGTTCGGGGTTCAAGGCTTGCTCAACCAGGCACCCAGCTGCTTCCCACAGCCCACCACCCCACACTCATAAGCAGCATTCATTTGAAAAAAGCCATGGAGAGTTATATTGTTTTATGTTTACCTAAATTTAAATGAACTTATGAAAATTAGAGTGATACACCCCAAGAACTATATACAACCTAAGAAAACTTCCAGGTTTTTTTTTCATGTACAAAGGATAAAAAAATACTCTTTTGAGACTAATTTTTGAAGTTCATAGATACTACCTTTGGAACTTGTTCAAATTTAAGAAGCTGTAGTACAGGGGAGTAGTAGAGTGTTTTCACTTGATATGCTTACATTATCAAATGCAGAAAATTTAGATATGCAATGAGACAGAACAATAATGTGAAAAATATATGGGTCCAGGAAGTCAGCATTAAAATTCTAATTTACCCCTGACAAGTTATTGGATTTAAAAAAAATCACTCATTTTAGTATATTTCTAATTTACAGGAAAAGTATCAAGGTCAATCCATGGTTTTTTAGTCATGATAGACATCAAAATGACTAGAATGAGGTTTTAGAAATAAATGTACACTTTGAGACCTATTCATGATGGTTCTTAGTTATTAACTTTTGTGACAGAGTCAAACCAAGTGGAATGGCTAATGTCAATCTTCACAGGTGGGAGGAATGATAACCTCGATATTGACCACCTGTATGAAAACTTAAGAATTAACCATAGAGTAGGCACAGATAATAACAATTCTCCTTATTCAAGGACCAGAATCCTTTGAGTATGGAAGGCTGAACATCTTTATCTTCCATATTACTCCTCCTTCCTGATCAACTAATTTCAGAGGAATCTAACTGATCTCAAAGTGCCACATCCTGCTGCAGTTTATTTAAGTCTAAAAAACTCAATAATTTCTAAAAGTAATAACAGCTTCTGGTGAGTAATCTTTAAAAAGAAAATGCCAGTAAATGCAATATATTTTTCTTTGAAAAGAAACAGGGTTTTTACAGTACAATATGAAGATTCCAGAGCAGCAACATAAATTTCAGAACACCATAAGAAATCTATTTGGCCTCTTTTATTAAGGTTAAAATAGTAGCATATGATATGATAGCATTTCTTTACAAAAGAGGCATAAATGGCCACCAAGAATATGAAAATTTTAGAACAGGGGTCACTGAAAGAAAGTACAAGTTTATGAAAATTCTGCAAGTATAGATAAAGGATACCAAAATACAATCATGAGAAAATATGTAATTTTAATATTTAATCTCATAAGTGAGATAACTATGGTCTGCAACAGTTAATTATCCTTTTCAAACTATTAGAAGAAGGATATGACTGTTTTCTAAACAAATAATACCAATATCATTATGCTTTATCTTGAATTGCTCTTTATTCATAGTATATATACATTGGATTATCATATTGTATTCCATTAATAAGTACAGATTTACCTGTTAATTCAAATTAGAATTAAAAAGTAGACTATTTATAATGTTACATTTTTTAAAGGCTGATATTATAAATCATTAGTAGAGCACTTGTCCAGTATAGACAAAACTCTGGGTTCAATTTCCAGTGTATGAGAGAGATGAGAGAGAGATGAGAGACAGACATATACCCACAGAGGGTAGGAAAGTGGTTTCAAGAAAATAATATTAGGGTATTAAAAGGCATGTGTCACTTCTGTGTATTGAGTGCTATCTCAATGCTTTCATATGTCATGCAATACTAATGATATTCTGAACTGGAAGCCTGAATGCATAGATAATATGGCAACATACTAGGTACTTTATCTGAATTCACCCCACCACGACCACCACCACCGACTTCTCTGGGTCTTAATTTCACACCTGTAAAAAGAACACTGTCATTCTAATACTGAGTTGCACATCTCATAGTTTCTCTGGAACTACACTGTCCAAGTTTTCAGTTAATGCCATCAGCACATGGATTCCATGAAACAAGTTCATTCTGATTTTTTTTTTCTTTCATAGTCTCACTTGCCACTTTTGTGGCTGTTGTCCACCATAGAAACATGAAGTACAAGTCTAATAAAACTAATAAAATTCAGAAGCATTTTGTGTACTCTATGTATTCAGAGAATCCAACTTTTCAGTTAATCTGGATTGTTGAAAGTACACATGTAACAATCACTGCTCCAGTTGTCCATTAAGAGAAACATATAGTAACATGGAGAAACAGCAGGAGAAACATGGTCTGATTGTAACAGGAATACAGTTTTGTACTCTCTGTGAAAATATGAAATATTTATTCTCATTAATACAAGAAGATTGTTTCCCATTATATTAAATTCATCACCTATTATAACATAGACTACTTCAGAAATACAAGACTAAATGAATGTTTATATTCCTCCTCATTATCAAAGATCTCCACTCCACAGACTAATCAAAGAAGGGAGTTTGGAAAAGCACCATTGAGACATAAGCTTAGTATGTGTGACCAAGATTAAGTCAAAATTACTACAAGGGAGACAGAAAAGAAGTAAATTAATCTGCACCCCTGCAAGGGATTTAAAAAAAATGAGCAGAAGGATTGATTAAAATAAAAAATCTCCAAGTGAAAAAACCTATTTGAACAAAAGCAGCACTTGAACAAGATGAAACAGAATACCCCAGGCAGAATAAAAATGGTATTCACTGGAAAGCTGATGTTCCTCAAAGAAGGAAGCTCCCCAGAAATACAGAGAGAAGATAAAGGCAGAAAGAATCAAAGTGAACATTAAGAATATTAAATTCTACTAAATGAACAAAGTGTTTGATTCACAAACAAGCACAGTAAGAAAGCTCTCTATCAAGCAGAGTATTTTCCCTGAAAACACTGGCATTGAGTGCAGTCAAAGAGGCACACATACCCACTCATAATTCAACACTTAACTATGATCTTATTATTTGGATTCATATCATGGGACTATATTGAAAGTGAAATAAATTGTCTCCAAAAATGATACACACACACACACACACACACACATACACACATACACACACCCACACACACAAACTAGATTGTGGCATTTGGATATGTTTGAATATCTGCATAGAAATATATAATATACTTTGCATATATTCCCCATACTCATCCCTTTGCCATCTTACACCATTCTTGTGCTGCTGTTGCTTTAGATAGCTTTTCTTTTACTTTCATGTCATATATGCACAACTAATTTATATACCCCTAAACTTTTTACTAAAAATTACAAATAAATAGAATCATCACAAACCAAAATCAATAAGAATCAAGGTCTGTACAATTATATGAATTTCTATACAGTTAAAGTAAGCATTCAGAATAGAAGCTGTGGAGTTTTTATCTCATTTTTCCATCACTATATGAAAACCTAGGAACCACAAAGGAGAGGAAATACCTTGCATTGTCTTTCTGGCATTGCTTTAATTCATTTTAATAACTATGAAAATCTCCAGTTGTATTGATTTTTAGAAATGACATAACTTTGTTCATTGAAGCAGAAAAATATTTTATGTATGTGTGTAGATAGATAGATAGATAGATACAGATAGATTTTCTTGATTAATTTCTCAATTATTTCATTGTTGAATATTCTATGTGTCTATCGTATAAATCAGCTACTACGATTAGTTGATGTAATAAACATTTAAGTGCAAATATCTCTGTTATACTTTGTCACAGAGTCTTTGGAGTAGATATCCAAAAGTGGTAGTGCTGGGCCTTGTGGAAGGTCAATTGTTAATTTTGAGAAGTAAGAAGAAACTCCATACTAATTTTCATGGTGTCAGGGTGAATTTTTGTCCCCACCAGTTATTTATAAGGGCTACGTTTTGTCTCTATATTCCTTAGTATTTGTTGATGGTTAGGTAATGACTGCCAATATGAAAATTGTGAGATGGAATTTCAGCGTGCATTTAATTTTGGGTTTCTTGGATGGCTGGTGAGGTTGAACTATTTTTCAAATGTTTATTATCAAATTATATTTTATATTTTGATTATTACCCATTTTATTAGTCTATTTACTTTTATTTTTTAAGTTTTGGAATTATCAAGCCATTCTAGAAATTTATTCTGTGTAACCAGATTCACAATTACCTCAAAAAGAGAAAAGTACTTGAAACGCTCAGATTAAAATTAATAATATGAAAAATCACTATAATAAGAACTTTAAACCACTGAAGAAAATTTGAATGAGACATTAGAAAATGGAAAGACCTCCCATCCTCAAAAATTGGAAGGATTAATATTTTGAAAATATCCATCATACCTGAAGCAATCTATATAGTCAATGTAATTTCAATCAGAATCCTTGTAATATTACTATAAAAATTGGATATATATATATCCAAGTATGTATGTATTAGTCAGTTCTGTAAAGGTACAAAACTGGTAGAATGTATACACACACACACACACACACACACACACATACATATATATATGGAGAGGGAGATAATACCAGGTGGAGGACTAAAGTAATCAGAATATATTATATATATCACTATGAAATTGCCAAAGAAAAAATTCAATAAAAGTTACTACTCTTTAAGTTGTAAAACATGTACAAGACAAGTATGTAGATTAATGAAATAAAATAGAGTAGCTAGATAAAAACCCCACACAAGTACAAGCCCATGATTTTGAAACAATGTGCCAAAATTTGAATTCTAAAAAAACACAGCCTCTTCAACAAATGGTGTAGAGAAAACTAAATATCAACACAGAGAAGAACACAATAAAAATCTGTATCTTTCACCCCGTGCAAAATCAACTTTAATTTGATCAACTACATTTATGTAAGACATGAAACTGAATTTTTAAAGATATTTTATAGAGATATACTTCAAAGTATCAGCAGAAGAAAGGAATTCCTGAACAGGACTCCAGTCACTCTGGAAATAATGCTACCAACTGATAATTGAGCTCTCACAAAATTAAAAAAGCATATACACATTGTTGAAAATGTTTAATTCATTGAATACTGAGACAGAAAGGGTTATTTTATTATTGTCAGAAATAACATTCCTGGGGGGGGGGTACAAAAAAAAAAAAAGAAAGAACATTCCTTTCAAAGTTGTTATAACAATATACTTCCAAATTGTGAAGTATGTTTCATGTTAACTACAAATGTAGCAATGAAAAAGATTCTGTGAAGACAAATACTCAAATATAATAAATGACCATCTCTGAATAATGAGACTGAGTGGTTTTTACTTTTCTATTTTAATATTCTTCATTTTCTAGTTTTTCTATAGTAGATAGGTAATCAAATACCTTTAAGCTACTTTTTTTTTCAAAATACATATAAGTAATTTTAAAAATAATTATAGTTTAAAAAATAGATTTAACTTAAGGTGTAATTTTTTTTGTAGTTTTAATAGATGGGTGAGGTTCTTTAGCATATACCCAAAGGACTCTACATCTCACTACAGAGAAACTTGCTCAATCATGTTCATTATTACTACTCTATTCCCAACAGGTAGAATTTGAAAACACCATAGGTGAACATCAACAGATGAATGGACAATAAGAACATGTTACATTTTTGATAATGAAATCTTATTCAGCTGCTAAGAAAAATGAAATTATGAAAATTTTCAGGTAAATGAATGGAGCTAGAAACAATCATACTGAGTGGGAAAACCAAGATAAAAAATAACGACATAAGCCGGGCGGTGGTGGCGCACGCCTTTAATCCCAGCACTTGGGAGGCAGAGGCAAGTGGATTTCTGAGTTCGAGGCCAGCCTGGTCTACAGAGTGAGTTCCAGGACAGCCAGGACTACACAGAGAAACCCTGTCTCGAAAAACCAAAAAAAAAAAAAACAACCGACATATATTGCATGTTTGTCATATATGTGTATGTTAGAGTTTAGGCTTTAGATATATGAGTTTCAATAAGAATAATCACAGATATTGTCAGATAGGATGCAGGGTAATATTTCAATTTTCTTCTGTTTTGGAGGATTTGCTTTATGTATAAGTATCTGGTCAGTTTTGAAGAACTTCTGTCTTCCATATTTGTATTCTGTTGGTGAGTCTTGCCTCTGAGGTTCCTGTTCAAATTCCTAATTTTTTTTATTTTCAGTTTTCACTTAGCTTGGATTTTCTTATTCTGTTTCCACTTTAATGTATTGAACAGTTTTATTCATTTCATTCCAATGTTTGTTCATGTTTTCACAGATTTCATTAGTGGCTTATCCACATCCTTTTAATGGTCATTAATCATATTCATAATAACTATTTTGACATTCTTGTTATATGTTTCAGCTATATTGTATTTCCTAGGGCATCCTGCAATTGGGTTGTTGGGCTCAAGTGGAGACATAGTGTCCTGGCTGTTATTGATTTTGTTATTATGCTGGTGTGTAGGCATCTACTTTTGAGATGGTTGCAATTCTAGGTGTTGACATGTGGCCTTGTTTTTCTTTTGTGTGTTTTCTGTTCCTTGGTTTCTGTTGCCCTGTCTGGATTTTAAGAGCATGTAATGGTTCTGAGTTGCCTGATAGGGAGTATTCTGAGTCCCTATCAGCTATGATCACTGGGGGTACTGGGTATAATTTGTTTTCTAGGTATTGGGAACTTACATACAAGAGTGGGGATGGGCTAGGGGAAAAGCTCAGTCTGTGATGAATTTTTGATTCCCTGGCTACTATGGCTAACAGGTTTCCAGGGAAAATATTTTTTAAAAAATAAAACAAGTTTCAGTAACTATATTACTTGTACTTTCTGTTTGTTCATTTGAATTCCTCTATTTACAGAAAACCAATTACTTTCCAGGTTTTGTGCTAGCAATAAAGGATATAAAACTAAATATATAGTTCTATTATGGGGTCACAGCTAAGTATCTACCTTCATATCTAACCATTCTTTTATCTAGAGTTATGTAGTTTGACCAACACCATTTGTTGAAAATGTTCATTTCTCCATTATACATTTTGTTTTCTTTGCTAAAAATCAGGTGTTTATATTACTTCTATCTGGGTCCTTAACTGTATTGATCCATATATCTGGTTATTAGCTAGTACTAAGTTATTTTTTTATCTATATAGTATAGCTTAAAATCAGGGATGATCGTGATACCCATAGCAGTTCTTGATTGTTCAATATTATTTTACTTAAGTTCATCTAGACACAAGACATAGTATACTGAATATATTAGTAAATAAAGTATGGAATATTTTTAATATATAGGAACAGGAAAGGATTTTTTAAATAGGACCCACACATTACAGATACTCAGACCAACAGTTGACAAATGAAACCACATGAGACCAAAATGCTTCTGTACAGTAAAGGATACAGTTAGTTAAGGGAAGTTGCAGCCTATATAACATGAAAATGCCCTGACTGTGTGTACATATGAAAGAGGTATAGTATCTAGAATACACATTCAAAAAAAAATCAAGAAACAACCCAATTAAAAACTACAGCATAAGTTTAAAAAAAAAGTACATTAAAACTGTTTTTGATATTTCACTTTTTATCATGACAAAATAAAAAATGCCAACTCTCCTTCCAGCCAGTGCCTTCTGCTGGGGCAGATTGCCAGTTTGTCCACTCTTATGAAGACATCACAGCCTGAAGGCATCCCAGGAGTCCCTCTGCACACAAGGCAACTGGTAAGAGACACTCATGAAGGCCCCAGCAGCAGAGAGCCCAGTGACCTTGGGACCCATCACCTCTCCCCAAAAATTATGCTCCTCAATTCCACTCCGCTTACAACCAGAGCCTTCTGCCCTGCAGACCACCTGCTTGTCTACTCCCCTGAAGACACCACAGCCTGAAGGTATCCAAAGAATTCTGCTGCACACAGGGCAACTGACACCACAGCCTGAGGCCATCCCAGGAGTACCATTGCACCCAATGAAACTGGGCAACAGACCCCACAGTCCAAAGGCCTCCCTGGAGAATAGCTACATAAAGGACAACATTCTGACTGCTTCAATCAAGAGCCAACAATCTGAAGGCTACACAGGAGATCTGCTACAGTCAAGGCAACAGATCAGCAGCTTCTCTGCTCCTTTGAAGACTTCACATTCTGAACGCCTCCCAGAAGAGCCACTGCAGCCAGTGAAACAAGTCTCCACCTTATATTCCCCTCTGAAGACACCACAGACTGAAGGTTCCACCGGAGGTCTGCTACAGTCAGGGCCACAGGCCTACCAGGAGACCTGAAGCAACCTAGGAACAAAAGAGGCAAGCTCCAGACAGAGTCACCCAGACCAGCAAATACCAGGGATAACCAGATGGTGAGAGGCAGGCACAATACCATAAGCAAAAGAAACCAATATACATGGGCATCATCAGAACCCAGTTCTCCCACCACAGCAAGCCCTGGATACACCAACACACCTGAAAATCAGGAAGCTGTTCTAAAATCCTATCTCGTGTAGATAATAGAGTCCTTTAAGGAGGATACAAATAACTCACTGAAAAAAAAAAAATACAGGAAAACACAGGTAAACAGGTAGAAGCCCTTAAAGAGGAAGCAAATAAATACCTTGTTGCATACAAGAAACACACCTCAGTGACAAAGACAGACATTACCTCAGAGTAAAAGGCTGGAAAACAATTTTCCAAGAAAATGGTCCCAAGAAACAAGCTGGAGTAGCCATTCTAATATCAAATAAAATCGACTTTCAACCAAAAGTAATCAAAAAAGATAAGGAAGGACACTTCATACTCATCAAAGGAAAAATCTACCAAGATGAACTCTCAATTCTGAACATTTACGCTCCAAATGCAAGGGCACCTACATACATAAAAGAAACTTTACTAAAGCTCAAAGCACACATTGCACCTCACACAATAATAAGTGGGGGATTTTAACACCCCGCTCTCTCCAATGGACAGATCGTGGAAACAGAAACTAAACAAAGACACACTGAAATTAACAGAAGTTATGGACCAAATGGATTTAACAGATATCTATAGAACATTTCATCCTAAAGTTAAAGAATACACCTTTTTCTCAGCACCTCATGGTACCTTCTCCAAAATAGACCATATAATTGGTCACAAAACAGTCCTCAACAGATACAAAAAGATTGAAATAATCCCCTGCATCCTATCAGATCACCACGGACTAAGGCTGGTCTTTAATAATGACAGAACCAAGGGAAAACCCACATCCATGTGGAAACTGAACAATGTTCTACTCAATGATGACTTTGTCAAGGAAGAAATAAAGAAAGAAATTAAAGACTTTCTAGAATTTAATGAAAATGAGGAAACATCATACCAGAACTTGTGGGACTCCATGAAAGCAGTGCTAAGAGGAAAACTCATAGCTCTAAATGCCTACAAAAAGAAATTGGAGAGAGCACACATTAACAACTTGACAGCACACCTGAAAGCTCTAGAACAAAAAGAAGCAAATATACCCAAGAGGAGTAGGCGTCAGGAAATAATCAAACTCAGGGCTGAAATCAACCAAGTAGAAACAGAAAGAACTTTACAAAATATCAACAAAACCAAGAGTTGGTTCTTTGAGAAAATCAACAAGATCGATAAACCCTTAGCCAGATTAACCAGAGGGCACAGAGACAGTACCCAAATTAATAAAATCAGATCTGAAAAAGGAGACATAACAACAGAAACTGAAGAAATTCAAAAATTATCAGATCCTACTACAAAGGCCTATACTCAACAAAACTGGAAAATCTGGATGAAATGGACAATTTTCTAGACAGATACCAGGTACCAAAGTTAAATGAGGAGCAAACAAATCATCTAAACAGTCCCATAACCCTAAAGAAATAGCAGCAGTCATTAAAAGTCTCCCCACCAAAAAAAAGCCCAGGACCAGATGGTTTTAGTGGAGAATTCTATCAGACCTTCAAGGAAGACCTAATACCAATTCTCTTCAAACTATTCCACAAAATAGAAACGGAAGGAACACTACCCAATTCGTTCTATGAAGCTACAATCACACTCATACCTAAACCTCACAAAGACCCAACAAAGAAAGAGAACTTCAGACCAATCTCTCTCATGAACATCGATGCAAAAATACTCAATAAAATTCTAGCAAACCGAATCCAAGAACACATCAAAACAATCAACCATCATGATCAAGTGGGCTTTATCCCAGGAATGCCGGGAAGGTTCAATATTCACAAATCCATCAATGTAATCCACTATATAAACAAACTCAAAAAGAAAAAAACCACATGATCATCTCATTAGATGCTGAGAAAGCATTTGACAAAATTCAACATCCCTTCATGGTAAAAGTCTTGGAAAGAACAGGAATTCAAGGACCATACCTAAACATAGTAAAAGCAATATACAGCAAACCAGTAGCTAACATCAAACTTAATGGAGAGAAACTTGAAGCATTCCCACTAAAATCAGGGACTAGACAAGGCTGCCCACTCTCTCCCTACCTATTCAATATAGTAACTGGAAGTCCTAGCCAGAGCAATTAGACAACAAAAAGAAGTCAAAGGAATACAAATAGGAAAGGAAGAAGTCAAAATATCACTATTTGCAGATGATATGATAGTATACTTAAGTGACCCCAAAAACTCCACCATAGAACTCCTAAACCTGATAAACGACTTCAGCAAGGTGGCAGGTTATAAAATCAACTCGAACAAATCAGTAGCCTTCCTCTACATGAAAGATAAACAGGCTGAAAAAGAAATTAGGGAAATGACACCCTTCACAATAGTCACAAATAATATAAAATACCTCGGGGTGAATCTACCCAAGCAAGTGAAAGATCTGTATGACAAGAACTTCAAGTCTCTGAAGAAAGAAATTGAAGAAGATCTCAGGAAATGGAAAGATCTCCCATGCTCATGGATTGACAGGATTAATATAGTAAAAATGGCCATCTTGCCAAAAGCAGTCTACAGATTCAATGCAATCCCCATTAAAATACCAACTCAATTCTTTACAGAACTTGAAAGAGAAATTCTGAAATTTATTTGGAACAACAAAAAACCCAGGATAGCGAAAACCATCCTCAACAATAAAAGAACTTCTGGAGGAATCGCCATCCCTGACATCAAGCTGTACTACAGAGCAGTAGTGATAAAAACGGCCTGGTATTGGTACAGAGACAGGCAGGAAGATCAGTGGAATAGAGTTGAAGACCGAGAAATGAACCCACAGAACTATGGTCATTTAATCTTTGACAAAGGAGCTAAAACTATCCAGTGGAACAAGGACAGCATTTTCAACAAATGGTGCTGGTTCAACTGGAGGACAACATGCAGAAGAATGCAAATCGATCCTTTCCTATCTCCTCGTACAAAGCTCAAGTCCAAGTGGATAAAGGACCTGCACATAAAACCAGACACACTAAAACTAATAGAAGAGAAAGTGGGGAAGACCCTCGAATACCTAGGCACAGGGGAAAAGTTCCTGAACAGAACACCAATGGCCTATGCTCTAAGATCAAGAATTGACAAATGGGACCTCATAAAATTGCAAAGTTTCTGTAAGGCAAAGGACACTGTCAATAGGACAAAACGGCAACCAACAGATTGGAAAAGATCTTTACCAACCCCACATCCGATAGAGGACTAATATCCAATATATACAAAGAACTCAAGAAATTAGACTCTAGACAACTAAATAACCCTATTAAAAAATGGAGTAAGGAGCTAAACAAAGAATTCTCAATTGAGGAAATCCGAATGGCCGAGAAGCACCTAAGAAAGTTCAGCATCCTTGGTCATCAGGAAATGCAAATCAAAACAACCTGAGATTCCACTCACACCAGTCAGAATGGCTAAAATAAAAAACTCAGGTGATAGCAGATGCTGGCAGGATGTGGAGAAAGAGGAACACCCTCATTGTTGGTGGGATTGCAAGATGGTGCAACCACTATGAAAACCCGTCTGGCGGTTCCTCAGAAATTGGACATACACTACCTGAGGACCCAGTTTTACACTCCAGAAGATGCTCTAACACATAACTAAGGAAATATGCTCCCTATGTTTATAGCAGCTTTATTTAATAGCCAGAAACTGGAAAAGAACCAATGCTCCTTCAACAGAGGAATGGATATCAAAAAATGATGGTAACATTATTACAATGGAATATTACTCGCCTTATTAAAAACAATGAATTTGATAAAATTTCTTTATAAATGGATGGAACTAATGAAAATATCATCCTGAGTGAAGTAACCCAATCACAAAAGAACATACATGAATTCACTCACTGATTATTGATTTTAGCCCAGAAGCCTGAAATACCCAAGATTCAACTCACAGACCACATAAAGCTCATGAAGAATGATGACCAAATAGGGGAGCCTTCAGTCCTTCTTAGAAGGAGTAACAAAATACTCAAGGGTGCAAATATGGAGACACAGTGCAGGACTAGAAACTGAAGGAGGGACCCGTCTACAGACTATTCCACCTAGATATCCATCCTATGTGCAGTCACCAAAGGTAGAGGTTGATGTGGATGGCAGGATGTACACGCTGACAGGAGCCTGATAGAGCTGTCTCCTTAGAGGTCTGCAAGAGTCTGACATACTCAGAGGCAGATTTCTCACAGCTAACCATTAAACTGAGCATGGAGTCTCCCCAATGGAGAAGATAGAGTGAAGGCTGAAGGAGTTGAGAGGATTGGAGACACCATGAAGGAAAGCAACAATCCCAACCAACCAGAGCCCCCAGGGTCTAAGGCCACCAGCCTGGGAGTGCTTAGGGAGGGACTCAAGGCTCCAGCTATATAGGCAAGGGAGCTATATATAACTGGGAGAAGAGATCCTTGGACCCATGAAGGCTGGACGTCGTGGGGGGGGATACTCAAGGGTGGGGAGGTGAGGTACAGGGGAGGGTGGGTGTGGGGTACACCAACGTGGAGGCGGGAAGAGGGGGCAAGGGATAGTGAGTTCCTGGGAGGGAGGGGGGAAATGGGGGGTTAAGGAGAGGACATCTGAAATGTAAAAAATAAAAAATTTTTCAATAAAAAAAAAAGAAAGAAATAAACGAAAAACGCAATCAAACAGGGGAAGGAATTGAACAAAGTGGTACAAAACCTAAAAGTGGACGTAAAAAAAAAAATAAAGAAAACACAAATGGAAGGAACCCTGGAAATGAAATACCTAGGAAAAAAGGTCAAGAATTACAGATATAAGCATCACCAACAGAATACAAGAGATAGAAGAGAGAATCTCAGGTGTAGAAGATTCCTTAGGCCGGGCGGATGGTGGTGCATGCCTTTAATCCCAGCACTTGGGAGGCAGAGGCAGGCAGATTCTGAGTTCGAGGCCAGCCTGGTCTACAGAGTGAGTTCCAGGACAGCCAAGGCTACACAGAGAAACCCTGTCTCGAAAAAACAAAAAAACAAACAAACAAAAAAAAGAAGATTCCTTAGAAGATATTGACAACAACTGTCAAAGAAATTTCAAAGCATAAAAAAAAACTCCTAACCGAAAATATCCAGGAAATCCAGGACACAAAAGGAAAGACCAAATCTAAGAATAATAGGAATAGAAGGGAGAAAAGATTACCAACTCAAAGAGTCCAAAAACACTCTTCAACAAAATCATAAAAGAAAACTTCTCCAACCTAAAGAAGATGGCCATAAATGTACAAGAAAGCCTATAGAACACCAAAAAAAAAAAAAAAAAAAAAAAAAAAAAAAGATATCAGAAGAAAATCCTCTCATGACATAATAATCAAAACACTAAATATGTGCAGAACAAAGAAAGAATATTAAAAACTGCAAAAGAAAGGGGCCAAAAACACATAAAGGCTGACCTATCTGAATTACAACCAAAGTTCTCTAACAAGACCCACTAAAAGCCAGAAGAGACTGGACAGAGGTCATGCAGACTCTAAGAGAACACAAATGCCAGCCCAGACTACTTTACCCAGCAAAACTACCAATCAACATAGATGGATGAGAAACAAAAGTATTCTAGGACAAAACCAAATTCAAATAATATCTCGCTACCAAGCCAGCCCTACAGAGGATTCTAGAAGGAAAACACCAACACAAGGAAGATACCTACAAAAAAAGAAAAACAAGATATTAATTCATCCACACATACAAAACCAAAAGGAGAGAATCACATGCACATAATGCCACTTACCAAAAACAAATGTAACAGGAAATAACAATCATCTGTCTCTTTAAATATATCTCCATATTAATGGCCTCAACTCACCTATAAAAATACATCAAAAAAAACAAACAAACAAACAAAAAAAAAACAAAAAGCCGGGCGGTGGTGGCACACCCTTTAATCCCAGCACTTGGGAGGCAGAGGCAGGTGGATTTCTGAGTTCGAGGCCAGCCTGGTCTACAGAGTGAGTTCCAGGACAGCCAGGGTTATACAGAGAAACCTGTCTCGAAACAAACCAAAAAAAAAAAAACAAAAAAAAAAACAAAAAAAAAACAAATAAAAATACATCAGCTAACATAGTGAATACACAAACAGGATTCAATATTTTGGTGCATACAAGAAACATACCTCAATAACAAAGAAACATACTACCTCTGAGTGAAAGGATGGAAAAAAGTCCTCTAAGCAAATGGTCACAAGAAACAAGCTGGGAGCCAGGCATTGGTGGCACACGCCTTTAATCCCAGCACTTGGAGGGCAGAGCAGGCAGTTTCTGAGTTCTAGGCCAGCCTGATCTACAGAGTGAGTTTCCAGGACAGCCAGGGCTACACGAGAAACCCTGTCTCGAAAAACCAAAAAAAAAAAAAAAAAAAAAGAAGCTGGAGTTGCCATGCTAATATCCAATAAAATAACTTAAAATAGACTTTCAACCAAAAGTTTTAAGCAAGAATAAGAAAGGACACTTCTGCCGGGCGGTGGTGGCGCACGCCTTTAATCCCAGCACTTGGGAGGCAGAGGCAGGCGGATTTCTGAGTTCGAGGCCAGCCTGGTCTACAGAGTGAGTTCCAGGACAGTCCGGACTACCACAGAGAAACCCTGTCTCGAAAAAAAACCAAAAAAAAAAAAAAAAAAAAGAAAGGACACTTCCTATCCATCAAAGGAAAAATCCACCAAGAGAAGGTCTCAATTCTGAGCATCTATGACCCAAATGCAAGACAACCCACATTTGTAAAAGAAACTTTACTAAAGATCAAAACACACATTGAACCCCCACACAATAATAGTAGGAGACTTCAACACCTCACTCTCAATAATGAACCAGTTCATTGAAACAGAAACTAAACAAAGATACAGTAAAAACTAATAGAGGTTATGAACCAAATGGGTTTAACAGAATATCTACAGAACATTTCACCTTGAAACAAAAGAATACTCCTTGTCCCAGCATTTCATTGAACCTTCTCCAAAACTGACCATATGATTGGTCACAAAAACAAGCCTCAACCAATACAAGAAGATGAAATAATCCCCATGCATCCAATCAGATCAGTACGGCTTAAGGCTGGTCTTCAATGACAACAAAAACAACAGAAAACACACACATACCCATGAAAACTGAACAATTCTCTACTCAATGATAACTTGGTCAGGGAAGAAATAAAGAAAAAATTAAAGAAAATCCTGGAATTCAATGAAAATGAGGACACAGCGTACCCAAACTTATGGGATACAATAAAAACTGTGTTTTAAAAGGAAAATTCATAGCAAATAACTTTCCTGGTAAAGAGATTGGAGAGACCTACCCTAGCAACTTCACAGCGTATCTGAGAGCTCCTAGAACAAAAGGAGCAATCAAAACCCAAGAGGAGTAGAAGAAAAGAAAATAGTCAAACTCAGGGGGGAATCAACCAAACAGAAACAAAGAGAACCGTACAAAGAGTCAACAAAATCAAAAGTTGGTTCTTTGAGAGAATCAATAAACATAGACAAACCTTTAGCTAAGCTAAATTTAAAAGGCCTAGAGAGTATCCAAAATTAACAAAATCAGAAATGAAAAGGGAAGCATAAACAACAGAAATGGAGGGAAATCAAAAAATCATCAGAAATCTACTACAAAGACTATACCCAAAAAAAAAAAAAAAAACTGGAAAATCTAGAAAGATATGGATGGTTTTCTAGACAGATACCACAAAACAAAAGTTAAATCAAGAGCAGGTAAAGTAAACAGGGCCCATATCCCATAAGGAAACCTAAAACAAAAGCTTAGTGCCAGATGGCTTTAGTTGCAAAATTCTACCAAACCTTCAAAAAAGACCTATTAAACCAATATTTCTCAAACTAAATTTAAATAAAATAGAAAGAGAAGGAAGACTACCTAATTCATTCTACAAAGCAATACAAGGGGACACAACCAAAAAAAGAGAACTTTAGACCAATTTCGCTTAAGAATATCCATGCAAAAATACTCAATAAAATTCTTGTAAACCAAATCTAAGAACACATCAAAACAATCATTCACCACGATCAAGTAGTCCCTTTATCCCAGGGATACAAGGCTAGTTCAATATATGAAAATCCATTAACATAATCCACTAAATAAACATACTTACAGAAAAAAAAAGATCACATGATCATCTCCCTTAAATGCTGAAAAAGACATTTGACAAAATACAACACTTCATCTTTTAAAACTTTGTAGAAATCAGGAAATTCAAGGCCCATACATAAACATAATAAAAGCCAATTTTCAGCAAACCAACAGCCAACATCAAATTAAATAAGGAGAAACTTGAAGAAATCCTAACTAAAATCAGGTACAAGACAATGAAAGCCCCCCACCTCCCCATTATCTTTTTCTAAACATTACTCAAAGGTTCTAGTTTAGAGCAATAGATAACAAAAGGAGATCAAAGGGATTCAAATTGGCAAAGAAGAAGTCAAGGTATCATTATTTGCAGATGATATGATAGTATACATTTAACAACCCCAGAAATTCTACCAGAGAACTTCTACAGCTGATAAACAACTTCAGCAAAGGGGCCCAAATAAAAAAATTAACTCAAATAAATCATACCTTCCTGTATAAAAAAATGATAAATGGAATTAGGGATAATGGAAATTTGGGAAACAAAACCTTTAAAATAGTCAAAAGAATAATAAAAAAATATCTTTGGGGTAACTCTAAAACCCAAACAAGTAAAGAGAAACTGTATGACAAGAACTTCACTTCCCTGAAGAAAAAAATTGAAAAAAGATCTCAAAAAAATGGGAGAAGATCTCTCATTTCCTAAGTTGTTTTTTAGAAAAAAGGGGAGACCGGTCTATGTTTCTATGGGGGTGTGGTGAGGAAAGGGGAAGGGATATCTCAGAGGGAATTCCAGTCAAAAGGGAAACCCTTTCCCCCTTTAGGGGTCAGTCATAAGAAGTAGAGTGTGAATAGAGTTTATTCAGAAGCATGGGGAGGGGAATTAAGAGGGTAAAATAGAGGCAAAAAGAAAGGCAGAGATAGAGAAAAGAACGAGAGAAATTTTGAAGTAGAAAGGCAGCCATGAACAAAATTGAAAAGGGGGGAAGGAAAAGGAAAGGGAGAAGGAAGGGAAGAGTGCAAGAGAGCAAAAAGTATCCCAAAATTGGGGAAGAGATCAAAGAGGGGAGGAGGAGGCAACCAGCCCGTTTTAAAAAGTTTGGGGCAGGCCTAAACTATCTGTTGCAAAGGGAACTCGAGGAGGATAAAACCCGTGGCTGTTTTTCCAGGGAAAATGTGGGGGGGCATACCCTTTGGGTGTTGCTTTTTTGACAGAATTCTTTAATTTCCTAAGAAATTAACAAGAATTACATAGTAAAAAATGACCATCCTACCAAAAGCAATTTTAAAGATTTTAACTCAAAAACCCCCTAAAATCCAAATACAATCCTTTAAAAAATATTTGGAAAGAGCAAATTTTCAAATTCATCTGGAAAATTAAAAAACCTAAATATAGCAAAAAATAAACTCTTAAAATAATAAAAACTTCTGGGGTAACACCATCCTGACCTCGAGCTATACTACAGAGCAATAGTGATAAAACTGCATGGGATGGTATGAAACAAGGGGGGGGGGGGACAAGACATGTTGATGAATTTGGAATAGAATTGAAGACTCAGAAAAACACACAAAACACACAACACACACTTTACAGACACTTAATCTTTGACAGAGAAGCCACAAATATACCGGAAAAAAGAAAGCCCTCTTCAATAAAATGGTGCTGGTATAACTGGTAATCTGTATTAAAAAAAAATGAAAATTAGATTCATATTTGTCGCCCTTTCACAAAAACTCAAGTTCAAATGAATTTTAAGGACCTCAACATAAAACCCGATACACTGAGTCTAAAAGGGAAAAGAAAGTGGGAAAGAGCCTTGATCATTGGCACAGGGGAAATTTCCTAAACAGAAAATCCAATGATTCAAGCTCTAAGAACAAGGGAAATTTAAAATGGGACTCATAACTTTAAAGGCTTCTGTAAGACAAAGGAGATAGCCATAGGACAAATTTGTAACCTATAGATTGGGAAAAAAAATCTTCATAAAACCCCCCATCCAATAGAGGGCAAAATCCAAAATATATAAAGATAAGAAAGGACACTTCTGCCGGGCGGTGGTGGCGCACGCCTTTAATCCAGCACTTGGGAGGCAGAGGCAGGCGGATTTCTGAGTTCGAGGCCAGCCTGGTCTACAGAGTGAGTTCCAGGACAGTCCGGACTACACAGAGAAACCCTGTCTCGAAAAAAACCAAAAAAAAAAAAAAAAAAAAGAAAGGACACTTCCTATCCATCAAAGGAAAAATCCACCAAGAGAAGGTCTCAATTCTGAGCATCTATGACCCAAATGCAAGGACACCCACATTTGTAAAAGAAACTTTACTAAAGATCAAAACACACATTGAACCCCACACAATAATAGTAGGAGACTTCAACACCTCACTCTCAATAATGAACCAGTCATTGAAACAGAAACTAAACAAAGATACAGTAAAACTAATAGAGGTTATGAACCAAATGGGTTTAACAGATATCTACAGAACATTTCACCTTGAACAAAAGAATACTCCTTTGTCCCAGCATTTCATTGAACCTTCTCCAAAACTGACCATATGATTGGTCACAAAACAAGCCTCAACCAATACAAGAAGATTGAAATAATCCCATGCATCCAATCAGATCAGTACGGCTTAAGGCTGGTCTTCAATGACAACAAAAACAACAGAAAACACACATACCCATGAAAACTGAACAATTCTCTACTCAATGATAACTTGGTCAGGGAAGAAATAAAGAAAAAATTAAAGAAATCCTGGAATTCAATGAAAATGAGGACACAGCGTACCCAAACTTATGGGATACAATAAAAACTGTGTTAAGAGGAAAATTCATAGCACTAACTTTCCTGGTAAAGAGATTGGAGAGATCCTACACTAGCAACTTCACAGCGTATCTGAGAGCTCTAGAACAAAAAGGAGCAATCATACCCAAGAGGAGTAGAAGACAGAAAATAGTCAAACTCAGGGGTGAAATCAACCAAACAGAAACAAAGAGAACCGTACAAAGAGTCAACAAAAATCAAAAGTTGGTTCTTTGAGAGAATCAAAAACATAGACAAACCTTTAGCTAAGCTAATTAAAAGGCCTAGAGAGTATCCAAATTAACAAAATCAGAAATGAAAAGGGAAGCATAACAACAGAAATGGAGGGAAATCAAAAAATCATCAGAATCTACTACAAAAGACTATACTAAAAAAAAAAAAAACTGGAAAATCTAGATGATATGGATGGTTTTCTAGACAGATACCACATACAAAAGTTAAATCAAGAGCAGGTAAAGTAAACAGGCCCATATCCCATAAGGAAACCTAAAAAAGCTTAGTGCCAGATGGCTTTAGTGCAAAATTCTACCAAACCTTCAAAAAAGACCTATTACCAATATTTCTCAAACTATTAAATAAAATAGAAAGAGAAGGAAGACTACCTAATTCATTCTACAAAGCAATACAAGGACACAACCAAAAAAAGAGAACTTTAGACCAATTTCGCTTAAGAATATCCATGCAAAAATACTCAATAAAATTCTTGTAAACCAAATCTAAGAACACATCAAAACAATCATTCACCACGATCAAGTAGTCTTCATCCCAGGGATACAAGGCTAGTTCAATATATGAAAATCCATTAACATAATCCACTAAATAAACATACTTACAGAAAAAAAAGATCACATGATCATCTCCTTAAATGCTGAAAAAGCATTTGACAAAATACAACACTTCATCTTAAAACTTTTGTAGAAATCAGGAATTCAAGGCCCATACATAAACATAATAAAAGCAATTTTCAGCAAACCAACAGCCAACATCAAATTAAATAGAGAGAAACTTGAAGAAATCCTACTAAAATCAGGTACAAGACAAGGAAGCCCACTCTCCCCATTATCTTTTCAATACAGTACTCAAAGTTCTAGTTAGAGCAATAAGATAACAAAAGGAGATCAAAGGGATTCAAATTGGCAAAGAAGAAGTCAAGGTATCATTATTTGCAGATGATATGATAGTATACATAAGCAACCCCAGATATTCTACCAGAGAACTTCTACAGCTGATAAACAACTTCAGCAAAGTGGCCCAATATAAAAATTAACTCAAATAAATCAGTAACCTTCCTGTATACAAATGATAAATGGAATTAGGGATAATGGAAATTAGGGAAACAAAACCTTTAAAATAGTCATGAATAATATAAAATATCTTGGGGTAACTCTAACCAAACAAGTAAAAGATCTGTATGACAAGAACTTCACTCCCTGAAGAAAGAAATTGAAGAAGATCTCAGAAAATGGAGAGATCTCTCATTCTCATTGATGTGTTTATAAAAAGGAGAGACCGGCTATGTTCTATGGGGGTGTGGTGAGGTATAGGGGAAGGGGATATCTCAGGGGATCCATGTCAAGGCATCCCTTCCCCGTGAGGGATCAGTCATAAGAAGGTAGAGTGTAGAATAGAGTTTATTCAGAGCATGGGGAGGGGAATTAAGAGGGTAGTAGAGGCAGAGAAAGGCAGAGAGAGAGACAGAGACGAGAGAAGTAGAAGTAGAGGCCAGCCATGAACACATGAAGGGGGAAGGAAATGGAAAGGGAGAAGGAAGGGAAGAGTGCAAGAGAGCAAGAGAGTATCAAGAGGGCAAGAGATCAAGAGAGGGAGGAGGAGGCAACCAGCCCGTTTAATAGTGGGTCAGGCCTAACTAGCTGTTGCCAGGTAACTCTGAGGAGGATAATACCCCGGGCTGTTGCCAGGTAACTGTGGGGTGGAGCATACCCTGGCTGTTGCTTAGACAGAATGCTAATTTACTATGTAAATTAACAAGAATTTACATAGTAAAAATGACCATCCTACCAAAAGCAATCTAAAGATTCAACTCAATCCCCATAAAAATCCAAATACAATTCTTCAAAAATATGGAAAGAGCAATTCTCAAATTCATCTGGAAAAGTAAAAAACCTAAAATAGCAAAAATAACTCTTAACAATAATAAAACTTCTGGGGTAATCACCATCCCTGACCTCGAGCTATACTACAGAGCAATAGTGATAAAACTGCATGGTATTGGTACAGAGACAGACATGTTGATGAATGGAATAGAATTGAAGACTCAGAAAAAACACACACACACACACACACACACTTACAGACACTTGATCTTTGACAGAGAAGCCACAAATATACAACGGAAAAAGAAAGCATCTTCAATAAATGGTGCTGGTATAACTGGTAATCTGTATGTAGAAAAATGAAAATAGATTCATATTTGTCGCCTTGCACAAAGCTCAAGTTCAAGTGAATCAAGGACCTCAACATAAAACCAGATACACTGAGTCTAATGGAAAAGAAAGTGGGAAAGAGCCTTGATTCATTGGCACATGGGGAAATTTCCTAAACAGAACTCCAATGATTCAAGCTCTAAGATCAAGAATTGAAAAATGGGACCTCATAAACTGAAAGGCTTCTGTAAGACAAAGGAGATAGCCAATAGGACAAATTTGTAACCTATAGATTGGGAAAAAAAATCTTCATTAACCCCACATCCAATAGAGGGCTAATATCCAAAATATATAAAGAATTCAAAAAGCTAACCACCAAGAAACCAAACAACCCAATCAAAATCTGGGGTACTGAGTTAAACAGAAAATTCACAACAGCAAAATAATGAATAGCTAAGAAGCACTTACAGAAATGTTCAAAGTCCTTATTCATTAGGGATATGAAAATCAAAACGACCTTGAGATTCCACCTTACACTAATCAGAATGGCTAAGATCAAAACTTAGGTGATAGTACATGTTGGCAAGGATGTGGAGAAAGAGGACACTCCTCCATTGCTCATGGGATTGCAAACTGGTAAAAACACTAGGGAAATCAATCTGGAGGTTCCTTAGAAAATTGGAAATAGATCTACCTGAAGAACCAGCTATACCATTCTTGGGCATATATCCAAAAGATGGCCCACCATCCCACAGAGGCAGACAAATGGACAGAACTAGAAAATATCATCCTGAGTGAGGTAACTCAAACCCAAAAGGATATGCATGGTATGTATTCACTAATAAGTGGATATTATCCAAAAATATACAGAATTTCCAGGGTAGAATCTACAGAATTCAAGGTTAATAAGTTGGAGGGCTGAAGGGAGGATGCCTCAATCCTACTTGAGAGGGAGAAGAAAGCAATTACAGGAGGGGGGAGGGACCTGGGTGGGAAAGGTGACAAGAGGGGAAGAGGGGAACATGATCATGTATTGGTGGGGGGAGAACAGGACTGAAGCCCTGAGAGCCAGCAGAAAGAATAGAAACAGATAACCTTGGTAGATAGGAGGTGGGGGGACCCTATAGAATGTACCAGAGACCTGGGTGGTGTGAGTCTCTCTTAGATGAAATTTCCAACAGTAGGGAGAGGGAACTTGTAGAGTCCACCTCCAGTAGAAAGACAGGACATCAAGTAGGGGATGGGGTTGCCATTCAACAGTCAAAAAACGTTGACCCATAATTTTTCCTGTCTGAAAGAACTGCAGGGACAAAAATGGAGAAGAGTCTGAGCAAAAGGAGCTCCAGTGACAGCCCAAAGTGGGATCCAGCTCAAGGGGAGGCCCCAAGGCCTGACACTATTACTGATGCTATGGTGTGCTTACAAACGGGGGCCTATCATGGCTGCCCTCTGAGAGGCCCAACTAGCAGCTGAGTCAGATGCAGATATTTACACTCAACCAATGGACAGAAGCTGCTGACCCCTGTGGTTGAATTAGGGAAAAGCTGGAAGAAGCTGAGGAAGAGGGTGATCCTATAGGAAGACCAGCAGTCTCAACTAACCTGACCCCTGGGATCTGTAATTATGAAACTAGCTGGTAAATTTATGAAGCTGGAAACAATCATCCTGGATGACATAAATATACAAGACAGAAACATAACTATCACAAGTTTTCCCTCATTCTGGATGTTAGCTTTGAATCTTGAGATACATATGTTCCCTTTAAATTAAGCAGAGAGGTCATAAATTTAGTAATGGACATTTGTGTTGGAGGTACTTTTTTTTTCTGGTTTTTCGAGACAAAGTTTCTCTGTATAGCCCTGGCTGTCCTGGAACTCACTCTGTAGACCAGGCTGGCCTCGAACTCAGAAATCCGCCTGCCTCTGCCTCCTAAGTGCTGGGATTAAAGGTGTGCACCACCACCGCTCAGCTCAGGAGGTACTTTCAAGAGAAGGGAGATAGAACACAGTGATATAAAGGGATCTAGGGGGAAAATAGGATGGGAAAGATTAAGTTGCGGTATGAATTGGTTGACAGGATAGAAGAGGAATTGTAGTGAAGAAAAGCTAACACTAAGACCCTTTGGAAAAAAAACCCAAACATTAAAAACAAATATGGAAGCCTACTTAAATAAACAAATTTATGTATATAACAAGAGACTTAATGGAAATACCCTACAATGGAGGGAAAGCAGCAATAATGCAACTAAATATCTCATGCTATCAAATAAAATACCCAGAATCAGGAATGGGTTATGTGTAGGCTTAGATTTTTTTCAAAACCTACTTTTAATGAGGATTCTCAAACATTTTGATCTCCCTACTAGCACACTGTCCAAAGGGCCTCCAAGAGGCTGCCTTGGGCATAAGGCTTTTTTGTATAATAATGTACATATTTTACATTTGTTCTTTAATGAATATCCTTCCTGTTAACAATAATGACTCCATGATAATCAGGGACAGCACAGAGTCCTTGAGGTGAAGGTGTGGCGAATGTCTCAGCTAAATGGTAAATGCTGGGACAATCGGGACAACCCTTAAAGGCTATGGAAAAGAACTCAAAAATATATAATTTCTCACCTATGCAAAAAAATATAACGATGCAATATAAACTGCATACTGGGTTGAGTTTCAGGAATCTAAAGGAACAGCAACAGCTGCATTAATGAGCCAGCTTATCAGAAAGATTCAGAGGCCAGCACATACAATTGCAGAAAAATTCCTTAGTTAAGGATCAGCCTGGGACAGAGCAAGTTTAGGCCTGGGTGTGGTAGAAATGGTAATTCCAGGACAAGGTCCCACCCAGCTAGTTTGTCCTCTGTACTTAACAGATCTCTGAATTCATTTAAAATGTTAAAAGAAACTGTGTGCTTTATGTTTCCTAAGAATAAAGGGGCTGGGGGGACTCAGGATGCTAATTCATAGGCTAATCAAAAGGGAACTTGGAGTAAATGAGTGGATTGATATGTAAAATAAAAGACTGGTTGTAGCTTTTCTGAGTGGTGTGAGGTGGAATCTCAGGGTTGTTTTGATTTGCATTTCCCTGATGACTAAGGATATTGAACTTTTCTTTTAGTGCTTCGAAGCCTTTCAAGATTCATCAGTTGAGAATTCTGTTTAGCTCTGTACTCCTCTTTTTAATTGGGTTATTTGGTTTTCTGGAGGCTAACTTCTTGAGTTCTTTGTACATTTTGTATATTAGCCCTCTATAGGATTGTAGGGTTAGTGAAGATATTTTTCCCAATCTGTAGGTTGCCAATTTGTCCTATTGATGGTTCTTTTTGCCTTACAGAAGCTTTTCAGTTTCATGAGGTTTCATTTGTTCACTGTTGTTCTTAGAGCAGGAGCCATCTGTGTTCTGTTCAGGAAACATTCCCTGGTGCTGGTATGTTTGAGGTTCTTTCACACTTTCTCTTCTATTATATTCAGTGTATCTGGTTTTGTGTGGAGGTACTTGATCCAAGTACTTGGACTTTAGCTTTGTACAACGAGATAAGACTGGATCAATTCGTAGTCTTCTACATACTGACTGCCAGTTAGAACAGAACCATTTGTTGAAAATGCTGTCTTTTTTCCACTGGATGGTTTTAGCTTCTTTGTTGAAGATCAAGGGTCCATCTGTGTGTGGGTTTATTTCTGGATATTCAATTCTATTCCGTTGATTGTTCTGCCTATCTCTGTACCAATACCATGCAGTTTTTATCACTATTGCTCTGTAATATAGCTTGAGGTCAGGGATGGTGATTCCCCCAGAAGTTCTCTTATTGTTCAGAACTGTTTTTGTTATCCTGGTTTTTTTTTGTTATTCGAGAAGAAGTTGAGAATTGCTCTTTCTAAATCTCTGAAGAATTATGTTGGAATTTCATTGGGAATTGCACTGAATGCATAGGTTACTTTTGGTAAGATTTTTTACTATTTTAATCCTACCAATTCATGAGCATGGGAGATCTTTCCATCTTCTAAGGTCTTCATTGATGTCTTTCTTCAGTGACTTGTAGTTGTTGTCATACAGATCTTTCACTTGCTTGATTAGTTACCCCAAGATATTTTATATTATTTGTGAGTATTGTGAATGATGTTGTTTCCCTAATTTCTTTATCAGCCTGTTTGACTTTTGTATAAAGAAAAGGCTACTGAGAATGTGGAGAAAGAGGAATACTCCTCCATTGCTGGTGGGATTGCAAACTGGTTACAACCACTCTGGAAATCAGTCTGGGGGTTCCTCAGAAAATTGGAAATAGTTCTACCTAAAGACTCAGCTATACCACTCTTGGGCATATACCCAAAATGTGCTGCACCATAAAACATGGACATGTGTCCCACTATGTTTTTCCATCCTTATTTGTAATAACCAGGAGCTAGAAACAAGCCAGATGTCCCTCAACTGAAGAATGGACACATAAAATGTGGTTCATTTACACAATGGAATACTATTCAGGCCTGTTAGTTAATTCGAGTTCAACCTTAGGTCAAATTCTCTAAGAAGAAGTCTAAACCCAAAAGATCCGGTCTCTCATCCTTCTCCCAAGACTAGCTTGACAATACAACTAGACTTAATGAAGAAATAAAAAATAAATAAAAGTGAAATCTAAAGTACAGGTGCAAAGGGATAAGAGAGGAGAGGGGATGCTTATCACAGAGAGAAGAAAGATGTATATGTTTAAAATATATTGTATATGATTCTCAAAGAATTAATAAAAATATTGTTTAAAAATAAAGTAAATAACTAAATTATCCTTATTTTTAAAAGCTAAGATTATTGTCCTTATATCCATTTCTATCAGCATTTCTCAGTCAATGAGTCACAACCTGTTAGAGGTGGAACTAAGACCATCAGAAAACACAGATATTAACATATGATTCATAAGAGTAACAAAATTAGTTATAAAGTAGCAATGAAAATAATTTTATATTGTAGGTTACCACAGTATGAGGAACTGTATTAAAGGGTCATGATATTAGGAAGGTTAAGAACCACTGATTTACATAATTTATATCATTTATGCATGTACATATATTAGACCACCTCTGTATAAGGCCATATTGATTAGATAGATAGATAGATAGATAGATAGATAGATAGATAGATAGATAGATAGATAGATAGAACAAATAATTATACAACAGTCAAAATAAACAAGGTATGGCTGCTTAAAGTAATTTAAAATCCAGTCGGGGAGAATATTAGACAAAGTGCAACAATGCTATTATGGTACCAATTGGATGACAGGTGCTTAATACCAGTAGCTGAAGAATAAAACCCATCCCCCCCCCAAGTTGTTTAGAAACAAAAAAAATCTTCATTCTGTTAACAGTTTAAAACCATTGAAGTCTGTATTAGTCAGTCTTTCTACACTGTGGGGAAAAACAAAAACAAATGAAAATCTAATAAGGCCAACATAAGAAGAGACTTATTTTGGCTCAGGATTCCAGATGATCCAGTCTACGACTATTCAAGCATATCTCTTTGATTTTGAAGCAAGGCCAAACATCACTACAAAGAGTGAATAATGGATCAAAATGGTTTCTTTTATACCAGCTAGAAAGCTGTGTGACAAAGGTGGTGTAAAGATTATATGTATCCTTGAAAGACACAACCCCAGTTAATTTCTCCTCCAATCAGTGCCTGCTCACCAAACTCATAAATTGCTTAATCCACTGGTGAAGTTAATTAGCCTACAATGATTGGCTCTACAGCAAGGGAAAAAACCCTTTAACACCTTGAGCTTTTGAGGGGGAAACTTTATATTAAATGGTAACTGTCTTACACATGCATAGCTTTTCCTCAAGTACCAACTTCATTCATTGAGTGAACCATCTTGTCTGTGTAAAACATGAGATATGAATATATATGATAACATATGATATATTCATATATTTATTCAAAACTGACAACCACACAAAGTTACTTAGTTAGCAAAACTAATACAATATTAATATCCTGATTAATAGTTGGCTGATAATAGATAAGCTTGACTTTAGGTAATATTCCTAGCCAGGGAGATTTCCTCAGGCACCTTCTCTCGGTTTTCATAATTCAACTCTGAGACTCTCAATAGACATCTACAGAGCCAAAATGTTTCTCCAAGAACAGCCTTCTCTTCTTTACTCTGTTTCATTAAAAATCAGATACTTTTGAGTAACTGTTGGAATGATGTTTATAGCTGCCATTTAATGATTCAGCAACCTGCCTGATTTTTTTTTATTAGATATTTTATTTACACTTCAGATGTAATCCCCCCCAGGAGCTCCCTATCCCATCCCCCTTCCTCCTAACTATGAGGATATGCCCCCACCCACCTTCCCACTCCCACCTCCCACCCATGATTTCCCCCACACTGGGGTTTCCAGCCTTCACTGGACCAAGGACTTCCTCACCCACCTATGCCTGACAATGCCATCCTCCCCTACATATACAGCTGGAGCCATGGGCTCCTCCCTATGTGCTCCCAGGCTGGTGGTTTAGACCCCAGGAGCTCTGGTTGGTTGGTATTGTTGCTCTCCTCATGGGGCCACAAATCCTTTCAGCTCCTTCAGTCTTCTCTCTCATTCCTCCATTGGGAACCCCATGATCAGCTCAATGGTTAGCTATGAGCTTCCACCTCTGTATATTTCAGGCTCCGGAAGACCTCTAAGGAGGCAGCTATATCAGGCTCCTGTCAGCATCCACATCAATGTCTACCTTTGGTGAATGCACAAGGGATGGATACCCAGGTGGAGCAGTCTCTGGATGGCCCCTCCTTTGGTTTCTGTTCCATGCTTTGACTCCATATTTGCTCCCATGGCTATTTTGTTACCCCTTCTAAGAAAGGCCAAAGCACCCACACTTTGGTCTTCCTTGTTCAAGAGCTTCATGTGGCCTGTAAGTTGAATCTTGGGTATTTCAAGCTTCTAGGCTAAAATCCAATAATCAGTGAGTACATACCATGTGTGTTCTTTTATGATCCTCACTCAGGATGATATTTTCTAGTTCCATCCATTTACCTAAGAATTTCTCAAATTCATTGTTTTTAATAGCTGAGTAATATTCCAATGTGTAAATATACACATTTTTTGTATCCATTCCTCTATTGAAAGACATCTGGGTTCTTTCCAGCTTCTGGCTATTATAGATAAGGCTGCTATGAAAATAGTGGAGCATGTGTCCTTGTTATAGGTTGCAACATCTTCAGGGTATATGCCCAGGAGTGGTATAGCTGGGTCCTCAGGTAATGATATGTCCAATTTTCTGAGGAACCACCAGATTAATTTCCAGATTCATTGTACCAGCTTGCAATCCCACCAACAATGGAGAAGTGTTCCTCTTTCTCCACATCCTCACCAGCATCTGCTATCACCTGAGTTTTTGATCTTAGCCATTCTGACTGGTGTGAGGTAGAATCTCAGGGTTGTTTTGATTTGCATTTCTCTGATGATTAAGGATATTGAACTTTTCTTCAGGTGCTTCTCAGCCATTTGAGTTTCTTCAGTTGAGAATTCTTTGTTTATCACTGTACCTCATTTTTATTGGGTTATTTGGTTATCTGGAGTCTAATTTCTTGAGTTCTTTATATATATTGGATATTAGCCCTCTATCAGATGTAGGATTGGTAAAGACCTTTTGCCAATCTGTTGGTTGTAATTTTGTCCTATTGACATTGTTCTTTGCCTTACAGAAGCTTTGCAATTTTATGAGGTCCCATTTGTCAATTTTTTTTGTTGTTTATTGGATATTTTATTTACATTTCAGATGTTATCCCCTTACCCCATTTCCCCCCCCTCCCACCCAGGAATCCCCTATCTCATCCCCCCTCCTCCTACTTCTATGAGGAAGTGCCCTCACCTACCCCCTCCACTCCCACCTCCCCACTCTCAAATTCCCCCACACAAGGTGTCCAGCCTTCATGGGACCAAGGATCTCCTCTCCCACCTATACCTGACAGGACATCCTCCCCTGCATATACAGCTGGAGCCATGGGTGGCTCCCTAAGTGCTCCCAGGCTGGTGGTTTAGACCCTGGGGGCTCTGGTTGGTTGGGATTGTTGCTCTCCTCATGGAGTCTCAAACCCTTTCAACTCCTTCAGTCTTTACTCTAATTCCTCTATTGGGAACCCCATGATCAGTTCAATGGTTAGCTGTGACCATCTGCCTCTGAATTTGTCAGACTCTTGCAGACCTCTAAAGAGACAGCTGTATCAGGCTCCTGTCAGCATGCACTTCCTGACATCCACATCAGCGTCTACCTTTGGTGACTACACATGGGATGAATAGCCAGGTGGAATGGTCTCCAGAAGGCCCCTCCTTCAGTTTCTGTCCTACACTTTGTCTCCATATTTGCTCCCTTGAGTATTTTGTTACTCCTTCTAAGAAGGATCGAAGCACTCACACTTGGCCTTCTTTCTTCATGAGCTTTATGGGGTTTGTGAGTTGTATCTTGGCTATTGCGAGCATTTGGGCTAAAATCCAATAATCAGTGAGTACATACCATGTGTGTTCTTTTGTGATCCTCACTCAGGATGATATTTTCTAGTTCCATCCATTTACCTAAGAATTTCTCAAATTCATTGTTTTTAATAGCTGAGTAATATTCCAATGTGTAAATGTACCACATTTTTTGTATCCATTCCTCTGTTGAAGGACATCTGGGTTCTTTCCAGCTTCTAGCTATTATAAATAAAGGTGCTATGAACATAGTGGAGCATGTGTCCTTGTTATTTGTTGGAGCATCCTCTGGGTATATGCCCAGGAGTGGTATAGCTGGGTCCTCAGGTAATGATATGTCCAATTTTCTGAGGAACCGCCAGACTGTTTTCCATAGTGGTTGCACCAGCTTGCAATCCCACCAACAATGGAGAAGTGTTTCTCTTTCTCCACATCCTCACCAGCATCTACTATCACCTGAGTTTTTGATCTTAGCCATTCAGACTAGTGTGAGATGAAATCTCAGGGTTGTTTTGATTTGCATTTCTCTGATGACTAAGGATGCTGAACATTTCTTTAGGTGCTTTGCAATTTTATGAAGTCCCATTTGTCAATTCTTGATCTTAGAGCCTAAGCCATTGGTGTTCTGTTTAAGAACTTTTCCCGTGTGCCCAAGTATTCGAGGTTCTTCCCCACCTTCTCTTCCATTAGTTTATGTGGATCTGGTTTTACATGAAGGTCCTTTATCCACTTGGACTTGAGCTTTGTACAAGGAGATAAGAATGGATCAATTTGTATTCTTCTACATGCTGACCTCCAGTTAAAATAATACCATTTGTTGAAAATGCTGTCCTTTTTCCACTGGATGGTTTTAGCTTCTTTGTAAAAGATCAAGTGACCATAGGTGTATACGTTCATTTCTGGGTCTTTAATTCTTTTTTTTTTTTTTTTTTTTTTTTTTGGTTTTTTCGAGACAGGGTTTCTCTGTGTAGTTCTGACTGTCCTGGTACTCACTCTGTAGACCAGGCTGGCCCTGAACTCAGAAATTTGCCTGCCTCTGCCTCCCAAGTCCTGGGATTAAAGGTATACACCACCACTGCCCAGAAAAGGTTGTTTTGTTTTGTTTTGTTTTGTTTTGTTTTGTTTTGTTTTGTTTTGTTTTGTTTTGTTTTGTTTTCCTGTGAGCAAGCCCAGGCTGGGATTCAAGCTCCAGAGAGACAGCTACCTCAGGACTCCAGAGCCCAGAGACCACAGTGGTGTGCCACTGGTGGCCGGCTTCAATTCTATTCCATTATCTTCCTGCCTGTCTCTGAACGAATACCATGCAATTTTTAACACTATTGCTCTGTAGTACAGGTTGTGGTCAGTGAGGTGATTCCCCAAAATGTTGTTTTATTGTTGAGAATAATTTCCTATCCTGTTTTTGTTGTTGTTGTTGTTGTTGTTATTCCAAATGAGTTTGCAAATTGCTCTTTCTATCTCTATGAAAAATTGACTGGAATTTTGATGGGGATTGCATTGAATCTGTAGATTGCTTTTGGCAAGATGGCCATTTTTACTATATTACTCCTTCTAATCCATGAGCATGGGAGATCTTCTATCTTCTGAAATCTTCTTCGATTTCTTTCTTCAGAGACTTGAAGTTCTTGTCATACAGATCTTTCACTTGCTTGGTTAGATTCACACCAAGCTATTTTATATTATTTGTGACTACTGTGAAGAGTGTCATTCCTCTAATTTCCTTCTCAGTCTGTTTATCCTTTGAGTAAAGGAAGGCTACTGATTTGTTTGAGCTGATTTTATAACCAGCCACATTGCTAAAATTGTTTATCAGGGTTAGGAATTCTCTGGTAGAAGTTTTAGGGTCAATTATATATACTGTCATAACATCTGCATACAGTGAAATTTTGATTTCTTCCTTTCCAATTTGTATCCCTTTGACTTCCTTTTGTTGTCTAAATTGCTCTGGCTAGGACTTCCAGTACTATATTGAATAGGTAGGGAAAGAGTGGGCAGCCTTGTCTAGTCCCTGATTTTAGTGGGATTGCTTCAAGTTTCTCTCCATTAAGTTTGATGTTGGCTACTGGCTTGCTGTATATTTTCTTTTACTATGTTTAGATATGGTCCTTGAATTCCTGATCTTTCTAAGACTTTTTACCATGAAGGGATGTTGAATTTTGTAGCATCTAGTGAGATGATTATGTGTTTTTTTTCTTTGAGTTTGTTTATATAGTGGATTATGTTGATGGATTTCCAAGTATTGAACCATCCCTGCATTCCTGGGATGAAGCCTACTTGATCATGATGTATGATTGTTTTGATGTGTTCTTAGACTCGGTATGCCAGAATTTTATTGAGTATTTTTGCATCGATATTCATAAGGGAGATTGATCTGAAGTTCTCTTTCTTTGTTGGGTCTTTGTGAGGTTTAGTTATAAGTGTGTTTGTGGCTTCATAGAACGCATTAGTTAATTTTCCTTCTGTTTCTATTTTGTGGAATAGTTTAAAGAGAATTGGTATTAGGCCTTCCTTGAAAGTCTGATAGAATTCTGCACTAAAAACATCTGGTTCTGAGCTTTTTTTGGAGGGCAGACTTTTGATGACTGCTGCTATTACTTTATGGGTTATGGGACTGGTTAGATGGTTTATCTGTTCCTGATTTAACTTTGATACCTGGTATCTGTCTAGAAAGTTCTCCATTTCATCCTGATTTTCCAGTTTTTTTGAGTATAGGCTTAAGTAGTAGGATATGATGATTTTTTGAATTTTCTCAGTTTCTGTTGTTATGTCATCCTTTTCAGTTCTGATTTTATTAAATTGGATACTGTCTCTATGCCCTCTGGTTAGTCTGGCTAAGGGTTTATCTAGCTTGTTGATTTTTTCAAAGAACCAGCTCCTTGTTTTATTGATCATTTGTATAGCTCTTTCTGTTTCTACTCGGTTGATTTCAGCCCTGAGTTTGATTATTTCCTGACGTCTACTCCTCTTGGGTGTATTTGCTTTTATTTGTTCTAGAGCTTTCAAGTGTGCTGTAAATTTGTTATTGTATGCTCTCTCTACTTTCTTTTTGTAGGCACATAGAGCTATAAGTTTTCCTCTTAGCACTACTTTCATGGAGTCTCACAAGTTTTGGTATGATGTGTCTTCATTTTCATTAAATTCTAAAAAGTCTTTAATTTCTTTCTTTATTTCTTCCTTGACCAAGTCATCATTGAGTAGAGTGTTGATCAGTTTCCACATGTATGTGGGCTTTCCATTGTTTTTGTCATTATTGAAGACCAGCTTTGTTCCGTGGTAATCTGATAGGATGCATGGGATTATTTTAGTCTTTTTGTATCTGTTGAGGCCTGTTTTGTGACCAATTATATGGTCAGTTTTGGAGATGGTACCATGAGGTGCTGAGAAAAAGTGTATTCTTTTGTTTTAGGATGAAATGTTCTATAGATGTCTGTTAAATCCATTTGGTTCATAACTTCTGTTAATTTCATGGTTTCTCTGTTTAGTTTCTGTTTCCATGATCTGTCCATTGCTGAGAGTGGGGTGTTGAAATCCCCCACTATTATTATGTGAAGTGCAATGTGTGCTTTGAACTTTAGTAAAGTTTCTTTTATATGTCTTGGTACCCTTGCATTTGGAGCATAGATGTTCAGAATTGAGAGTTCATCTTGGTAGATTTTTCCTTTGATAAGTATGAAGTGTCCTTCCTTATATTTTTTTTATTACTTTTAGTTGAAAGTTGATTTTATTTGATATTAGAATGGCTACTCCAGCTTGTTTCTTGGGACCATTTGCTTGGAAAATTGTTTTCTATCCTTTTACTCTGAGGTAGTGTCTGTCTTTGTCACTGAGGTGCATTTCCTGTATGTTGAAAAATTTTGGGTCCTGTTTATGTCTCCAGTCTGATAGTCTATGCTTTTAATTGGGAGTTGAGTCCATTGATGTTAAGAGATATTAAGGAAAAATGATTGCTGCTTCCTGTTATTTTTGTTATTAGGGGTGGAATTATGTTTGTGTAGCTATCTCCTTTTAAGGTTGTTGGAAGATTACTTTCTTGCTTTTTCTAGGTTGTAGTTTCCCTCCTTGTGTTGGAGTTTTCCATCAATTATTCTTTGAAGTGCTGGGTTTGTGGGAAGATATTGTGTAAATTTGATTTTGTTATGCAATATCTTGGTTTCTCCATCTATGGTAATTGAGAGTTTTGCTGGGTATAGTAGTCTGGGCTGGCATTTGTGTTCTCTTAGGGTCTGTATGATATCTGCTCAGGATCTTCTGGATTTTATAGTCTCTGGTGAGAAGTCCGGTGTGATTCTTATAAGTCTGCCTTTATATATTACTTTACCTTTTTTCCTTACTACTTTTAGTATTTTTTCTTTGTTTTGTGCATTTGATGTTTTGATTATTATGTAACGGGAGGAATTTCTTTTCTGGTCTAGTCTATTTGGGATTCTGTAGGCTTCATGTATATTCATGGACATCTCTTTCTTTAGGTTAGGGAAAAAAGATACAATAAGACAAGGCAATAGCCCTCATAAGTATGCAATGACAAGATTTTTTTTATGAACTCAGTATCACTGAGGTTTAAGAAAATTGTAGGTTAGATGAATATGAGTTGGATTTAGATACTGAGGCATATGAGTCAGATTAATCCTTTTGAGCTTCATTTTGCTTACCTGAAAAGGTGGAAGGAAATAGAATTTTCCAAAAGTATAAAAATTAAGTGAGATATTATATATATAAAAAAATCAGGCAGCCGTTTGGCTGGGGCAGACCCTTAGCTGGTCTGCTCCCATGAAGACACCATATCCTGAGCCATCCTAGAGGAACCACTGCACTCAGAGCAGAGAAGGAACCACTGCACTCAGAGCAGCAGGATTTCAGGATTCCAGAGGAACCTGAGTCCCAGGAGTTCTTCCACCCAGGAGCTCAGGATCACAGAGACATCTGGACCCTGAGGAGTTCTGACACAAGCAAGATAATGGGGAAGACAGACTCCAGTCAGAGACAGTGAGTGCATGAAGCACTAGAGTTAACCAGATGGTGAAAGGCAAGCGCAAGAACATAAGCAACAGAAACAAAAGTTATATGGCATCATCAGAACCCAGTTCTCCAATCATAGCAAGCCCTGGACACCCCATCACATTGGAAAAGCAGGATTCAGAATTAAAATCACTTCTCATGATGATGATAGAGGACTTTAAGAGGGACGTAGATAACTCCCTGAAAGAAGTACAGGAGAACACAGGTAAACAGGTAGAAGCCGTTAAAGAGGAAACACAAACATCTCTTAAAGAACTACAAGAAAACACAATCAAACAGGTGAAGGAATTAAACAAAACCATCTAGGATCTAAAACTGAAAGTAGAAACAATAAAGAAATCTCAAAGGGAGACTACCCTGGAGATAGGAAACCTAGGAAAGAGATCAGGAGTCATAGATGCAAGCATCACCAACAGAATACAACAGATAGAAGAGAGAATTTCATGTGCAGAACATATCATGGGAAACATTGACACAACTGCCAAAGTAAAGGCAAAATGCAAAAAGCTATTAACCCAAAACATCCAGGAAATCCAAATCAAAATGAGAAGACCAAACTTAAGGATAATAGGTATAGAAGAGAGTGAAGATTCTATTTGACTGTTGTATTTTGGAGGCCTGCTCTTTTCTGAAGAGGAAACAGAGGAGAGTGGATCTGGAGTTGAAGGGAGGTACAGGGAAAACTGGTCAGATATTTTTAGTAAAATAATAAAAAGAGTAAGCTCTTAACATCTGGGCAAAATATTTCATAGAGTCATTGGAAAGTGTAAACTGTTCATTATATGGGGGTGATTCTCTCTTTGTGGGATGGCTAGCACTACCGAGGAGTGAGCAGATGGCATTCTCAGGAGCATGGGACTTTTCCACAATTCTATAATCACACTGACTGGATGACTTGTCACTTTCTGTACATGTATAGAGGTTGCTGTCCAGTTTTCTATTTCTCATATATTTTCAATATAATTTTGAGTTTCTATGATTTCAATTGATTGATTAGTTTATTTATCTATTTTTAATTTTTTTTTCTGGACTCAAGAAATATTAAAACCCAATTGCTATGTAATATATTGAAAATGGAATATTTTAAAAGAAGTATTTTAACATTAGTGTTAGAAGATACTTAGAAATGATTTCTCTCACTTTAAGATAGTACCTGGAAAATACATAAACAGCTATTTCTTCCACATATGTATTATACACAGATCTATTCATATAACCTTGCTGTAAAAATAATTTGAATCATATGGGAATCATGCTTTGTTATCATGAGGGCATATGAGTTGATTTTAAAAAGTCTACAAGCAAGTACTGCAAATTAGAATGTATTCTTCTGCCTTGAATTATATTTGGAACTGCAGAAAAAAATGTTCATATCAAAACAGTTTATTGGGTTCTGAACATTTGGAAAAGAAAATTGACTGGATTATATTAGAAAAATAAAGGAACAACTCCCTCACTTCTTCATAAACTCTGAAAGACACATCTCTTTATTTAAAGATGAGCAAAGGGACAGGTATTTTCCAAGTTATTCAGCCTTTAAACAAATCAATCTCACGGCAAACCATCAAAACTCAAAATATTGAATGTTGAAGATACCATTGAATAAAGAGCTTACAGTAACAGATCTGCAGAAACACATTAAGACTATTTCTTTGACATATCACTTTTAGTAGATGCCCTTTTCAGAAGATCACTTAACTCTGCCAGTTTAACAATCCATTCCTTGTCTTTGCTTTTGAAGGAGCACTGACATTTGCCTTTCTTATTTCTGTAAGCATTGTCATAAAGCTTAATTTCAATCACAAGGTTCAACAGCTCAGAAAATTTGCACCCATTCTCTCCTATAGTGATAGAAAATATATATATATATATATATATATATATACTTTTTCCTAATAGAGAAAGGATAAATGAAGTAAAGGTTCTTAGGTTCATAATTATGATTGGTTTGTGAGGTTAATCATCTTTGACTTTTTTAAAATAAATGATTTTGGATATATGTGGTAGGTATAATACATGATACATAGCATGTTTTAAAATTTATGTTGATTTTTGAACACTTACAATCCTGAGTTATTAGACATTAGCAAAATACAAGTTTTATACATTAAAGCACAATTCATCTTTATCTAAAGGATAATTTGACATTTTTGGTTTCTTTAAATACTATAGTACTTTATTTAATAATCAATATGAATTATCTTAAAATATAATTTATTTTAAGTATAAGTCAGAAAGTTATCTTTCATGGATTATGAAACTAATATGAATACTCTACTAGGTTCATATGTTGCTATAACAAACTACCACAAATACAATGTGACATAAAACAATAAACTTTTAGTCTCTCACAGTTGTAGAGAATTCTTCAAATACCTTTGTAGGATTTAAATAAGGATGTCAGCATCCCATGTTCCTTTCAGATCTGTAACAAAGAATCAATTCCTTACCTCTTATGTCTTTGCATGGCCTCCAATCTACATTACCTTGAACCCTGTCATTTGAATCTCTGTCTCCATGGTCACAATGTCTTCTGATGATCCATTCATGTGTCAAGTTTTCCTCTTGAACTCTCCTACAAAACTATGTGTGATTATATTTGGTGCCTTCTCAATATAAGCCATATAAAGCAGAACATCCCCCATTTCAGGATTTATAAAAAAGGCAGTATATTATTGTCATATAAGCTAATATCCACAGGCTCCAGAGAATAAGACAGGCATATCATTTGACTCCATCATTCAGCTTGATCAACCATTCTATGGTACATACAAAGCTAAATTATGACTTCTGTAAGCTATAAATACTGTCTTTGTATCTTCCATAAAAATAAATTTATAACTATTTTGTATGGATTTGATAAAAGGTTCAGCAGTTAAGAGCACACACTGTTCTTTTTTATTGAAAATATTCCTCCTACAATATATTCTGATTACAATTCCCCCTCCTTTGTCTCCTCACAGATCCTCCCCACCTCCCAACTCCACAATTTCTTTCTCTTTCTCTTTAGAAAACAAATAGGTGAATAAAAGCAAAACAAAGCAAGCAGAAAAAAAAAAAGCCCAAAGGCTACAAAGTAGGTACACACAAAGAGACACATACATCTGCATACAAAACACAAAATCAGAAATCCTTATTTATAAGCAAAGGAGCAATAGATTAAAAAACAAAACAAAATAAAAAGAGCCCAAACTAAGCATTGCAAGAAAAACATCTTTAAAACCTATGTCCTATTCACCATCTACTCCTGAGCATGAGGCCTGCTCTTAAATGTGGTCTGTATAGCCCGTGATAAACACTCTATTTGAGAAATATAATTTCTTCATTTTGAACAGTTGACACTTGAATATAACATCTAGTGTTCTAGTTGTTCTATAAGTTCATATCTACTTCCCTTCTTAGTTCTGGGACATCATGTAGCTTGCACCTGTGCAGACTCTGTGCATTCTACCACGTTCTCTGTGATTTCATATGTGTATCACTCCTGTTATGTCTGGAAGACACACCCACACGCATACAGATACACCTACTTTCTTTTTTTAACTCTAACTAAGACAACATTTGATTATATTTTAACATTTTCCGTATAATATATTTTGATCATGTTTATCCCACTTCTCCAACTCTTCTCAGATATTCCTCACCTGTCGACCTACCTGTCTTAGGGTTTTATAGCTATGCACAGACACCACAACCAAGGCAAGTCTTATAAGGACATTTAATTGGGGCTGGCTTACAGGTTCAGAGGTTCAGTCCATTATCATCAAGGCCGGAGCATGGCAGCGTCCAAGCAGGCATTGTGCAGGAGGAGCTGAGAGATTTCTACATCTTCATCTGAAGGCTGCTAGCAGAATACTGGGTTCCAGGCAGCTAGGATGAGGGTCTTAAAGCCCACACCCACAGTGACACACCTACAAGGCCATAACTACTCCATCAGGGCCACGTCTTCTAATAATGCCACTCCCTGGGTCAAGCATATACAAACCATAACAAATGTAAAAAACAAAATCTTAGTAATATGCATCTTATATCTCCATTTATTTAAAATTAATTAGGCCATATTTCTTATTATCTGGAATATTTACTTATTGCTACTATATTCAATTTTCTTTTGATTTTAAAATGAAAACACTTTCATGAACCCCAAATTATTATAGATAACAGCCACTGTGCTTAAGGTTCATAATTGAAATGTGTAGAGGTTAGGATCAAACCAGTGAACAAAATTTTGAAACTATACAAACTCAAGAAATCGTTTTAATTTATACTTGTATTTCTTAATTGCACTTAAGATTTACACAGTTCCTAGTTCTCTGTTTTCCTATAATAGGACCTTTAGAGTTGAAAAGACAAAATGTCTTAAAGTTGGTCTGTATCTTCCAGAATTCAATGAAGGACAAATAATTTGCAAGATTCTTTGTAATGTGGTGAAATTGTGTCATCTCACCAATGATTCTTTCAGTAGTAATACACAGTTCATTGTTCACATTTTCTTTTCAATTTTAAAGGGAGGAGCTAAGACATAAGTAACAATAGCAAGGGTGAACTATATAACACCACTTCAATGTGGCCTGGCTGGACATCAATTCAGGTCTTTCAAACTAACTTTCTCAACAATAATGTTATTCAACTGTCAAACGGTTTATAATTGTTATCACAGTCCATTTGTGGTTTTCAGAACTGTATTTCCTTTGGCAATAGGAGATTGAGAAATCATACAAATTTTTATTGTGAGTCTCATGAAAGATTATAGTAATCAAAAACAAATCTCAGCTAGGTTAGCTAAGAGCAAATTCAAGTTTGGTTTTTATTCTTTGATAAGAAAATTGTTTTATTTTTGTGTCCTGATTTCCAACTAGAAATACTGTGGCTATTTATTCTTTTATATGTGGAAAATTTTGTTTCACAAACTCAGTTTAAATGTTTTAATAAGATCTCTCAGAATTATATTACATAACAAACTCTTTTAATTTATATTGTACAACAAATGTTATTATGTGTCACAATTTATTAACTTCAGAACAGGTTTACATATACCTTGGCTGAAATGTTTATTACTTTATATCCTTTCTGAGAGATCAGCAAGTGTAATTTTTGAAATGTGCCATCAGATAAACAAATGTACTTTAAAGTTTTTTTAAAAAAGAAAAAGTGTAAGGTAAACTATAAAAGGTGAAGATGAAGCATAGAGTAGAGAAGGGCAACAAACTTGGACTCAGGAGTAAGGAACTGTGGAAAACATTAGGATAAAAGCAAATCCGAATAAAATACAAGATAAAAATGTCACAACAAAACTCATTGTTTTGTATACTAATCCAGAGATAATATTGAAAATAATCTCAGACTTGGAAGGGGCCCAATACAGTTTACAATCCACCGGTTTCCTCCATATTATGCCTTGCAGAAGAATAAGCATTATTTGTTTAACATTCTAGTTATATGTGGCACACTGTATTGAATGAAAAGTTGTCTTCTCGAGTATTATATTACAATATTGTTTTATTTGGTTGTCCTTCCCACCTACATGTATATTTTTTTAGGTTTAGGGGGAAGAAAAAAATAAGTTTAATCGTTTGAACCCATGGCAAATTTTAAGGTTCTCAAAAGCACTTATGGTGTTACTCTGCTTTGCCTTCATATAACAGAATTCCTGAGACAAGTGATATTGGGAGAAAAAGTTTGCTTGGTCTCACAGTTGTTGAGGTTTCAGTTCTTGGTCATTGGTTCCTCTGCTTTAGGGTCTAAAACAACATGGTGTGGAAAAGAAAACTGCTTGTCTAACCTCAACCAGCAGTCAAAGATGAAAGGCCTAGGGACGTGATAACCATTTCACAACATTGGCACTGTGGCCTAATATTTTCCACTTGCCTCCATTTTCTAGTAGTGCCTTTTACTTCAGACTAGGCTTGAATTTGACATGTGATCTTTGAGGTACACTTAAAATTATTAGCACAAATTTTTTTGTGGAAAGACTAAAAAAAAAAAAAAAGCCAAACAAAAACCCCATGTTGCCGGATGTGTTGACACATGCCTCTGTAATTCTAGCAATTAAGAAACAGAGGCAGGATGGTGACTTCTATGGCAGTCTGGGATATATAGTAAGATTCTGTATAACAGAGGGAAAGAGTAAGTGATAGATAACTCAACTGAAAAGAATTTGCAACAAAAGTTTGAGGATCAGAGTTCAGATAACCAATGCACATAGAAAACCTGAGTGTGCCTAACAACTCATTTGTAATCCTAGTGTACAGAATGTAGAGACAGAAGGTCCAGGATCTCACATTGTAATTTACTAATTTATCACAAGACCAAAACCACAAGATGAACCTTGAAAATTAAGTGTACCTGGAGCTTCATCCCTGCAGATTTTCATCAGTTCTAAAGTTGTTATCTATTGTTTATGCTGAATCAGTTCTTTTGAGAAAAATATCTTCCTCCGATGTGCCAGCAGTTTTGAAAAGAGACTGCATTTGCCAAAATTACAGCTTAATTCAGAAGCATTTTAATTTGTTATATTTGATCATGAATCCATGTAATCAAAGGTTTCTCTACCTGATGTACCAGTAAAGTGTATTTTCTTTTCATCCTGGATTGCATTAGTCTTGTGCCTACTCTATCAATGATATGTTCTAGCAATAGTCATATGCATAAGCATAGATGGATATTGTGTGAGTTGTTTTTTATTGTATGAACTGTACACTACCAATGGTGTGAGGAAATCTTCAGTATCAATGACTAAAAAGCCAGGGATATTATTCTATGCCTTTTATCTACCATGTTTCTCATGGATTCATATTGAAATACCAGAGATAAACATGATTGACTTGAAAAACACAAAGTCATAGTTTTATCTTGTTTCTACTCAAATGTTCAAGGCACTATTATCTTGAGTTTCTTCCTCTGCAGATTTTTCAATGTTTATCTTCCCAGAAGTGCTATGATCTATATCAAATGGGCATTCTATTCATTTTTAAGAGCATCTATAAATATTTTCATAAAAGCTAGATTAAATGAATAGTGCTTAATTTTTACTTTTTTTTTTTTTTTTGCTACATCCTCATCCACATTGCCATATGTCAGTGGCTCTCCACCTTTGGGTCATGGCCCCTTTGCCAAACCTCTATCTACAAATGTATTTACAATACAATGCACAATAGTAACAAAGTTGCAGTTATAAAGTAGCAACAACAATAATTTTATGGTTGGGGGCCATCACAACATGGGAAACTGTATTAAAGGATCATAACTTAGGAATCTTGAGAACCAATGTGGTAACATAATAGTAACCATGGCAACTGAGGCAAAATGGAATGCATAGTCTTGATGGCTAAAAGGTTTCTACAAAGTATCTACTCAGTTTATTTTCTCTTTTATTAATTGGGATTTTTTTTATTTTATTTTGGTAAGCACAAACACTTCAATAAAAGCAAACTAACAGCATAAATTCAACAAAAATATTAAGGATCTTGATAATGGCTTCTTCAAATGCTGAAGAAAAAAATTGAGAAAATAATACGAAATTGAAGTATTTCCCATATCAAAGGATTAGCAAATTCAAAACTGTCAATATAAGCATATTACCAAAAGTAATATACCAATTCAATGCAAATTCCTTTAAAATTCAAATCTATTATTTATGAAATAAGAAAATGATCCTAACATTATTGTAGAAACACAAAAGACCCTGAATAGTCAAAACAATGGTGGTGGTATAAAAACATTTGACTTCAAACTATACTATCTAACCCCAGGAACAAAAAGTCAATATACTGGCACAGAAAATAGATGTATAGATCAATGAGTGGAACTGTAAAACAAGAACTAAGGCCACAGATTTACAGAAATTTGAATCCTACATCTCTACCTCTCTCACTAAAAAATAAATAAATAAATAAATAAAAATCCCCCTTTAAAATAAAACAGTAGTCTTAAATATAAAATCTGAATTTCTAGAAGAGAGTAACTTCAAGATCCGGCCATATACAATGTCCTTCTGAAAAGGTCTCCAGTAACAGTGGAGTAATACTTTCACATTTTATTTATCCATTCTAGGATGACAAACATTTATTTAAGTGATTCTCAGCCACTGAAGATTTCTCTATTGTGAATTCTCTGTTTAGATCTGTACCTTATTTTTGAATTGGGCTATTTAGTTCATTGATGTATAATTTCTTGAGTTCTTTATATATTTTGAATATTAGCCCTCTGTCAGGTATGGACATGGTAAAAATATGTTCCTACTCTCCAAATTTTGTCCCACGGACAGTATGCTTTGTCTTATAGAAACTTTTCAGTTTCACGACGTCCTATTTATTCAATGTTGACCTTAGGACCTGCACTATCAGTACTCTGTTCAGATGCTCCTTTGCTAATGTATTCGAGGCTATTCCCAGTTTCTTATCAAGTTCAGTGTATCTGGTTTTGTGTTGAGGTCTTTGATCCACTTTGACTTTAGTTTGTGATAAATGTAGGTTTATTTGCATCCTTCTACATGCAGACATTCATTTTAACCAGCACTATTTTTCAAAGATGCTGTCTTTTTTGCAATGAGCCTTTCTGGCATCTTCATTAAAAATCAGGTGTCCATATGTGTGTAGATTTATGTCTGGGTCTTCAGTTATAATCCATTGATAAACACGTCTGTGCTTATGCCAAAGCCATGTATGTTTTATTACTATACCTCTGTATAATAACTTGAAATCAGTGATGATGATACTTCCAGCAGTTCTTTTATGGTTCAGGATATGGTTAGATATATGAAAATCAGTAAATGTAATCTACCATATAAACAAACTGAAAGAAAAAAAAAAACACATTTTATTAGAAGCCAGAAAGCCTTTGATGAAATCTAACAGTCATTTATGATCAAAATCCTGGAGAGATTAGGGATAAAATGGACATACCTAAACATCATAATGGCAATTTACAGCAAGCCTATAGACAACATCAAATTAAATGGAGAGAAACTCAAAGCAATTGCACAAAAAAATCAGGAACAAGACAAAGTTGTACATTCTATCTATCTATCTATCTATCTATCTATCTATCTATCTATCTATCTGTTCAATACAATACTTGAAATTTTAGCTAGAGCAATAAGACTAAAGGAGTTCAAAAGGATGCAAATTGGAAAGGAAGAAGTCAATGTACAGATGATATGACAGTATACATATGTGATCCTAAAAAATCCACTAGAGAAACCCTACAGCTGTTACACACTTTCAGCAAAGTGTCTGGATAAAAGAATAACTCAAAATATCAGTAGCCCTTGTTGTGGATAGCCCCGGCCTTGTATTTTGATACTAATTCCCCTTTCTTGTGAAGGTCTGTAGAGGAGGTGTAAGTCATTATTACACAAGTGAATTCTAGTGAACCTTCTGCTCATCTTAATTTGTAAAATAAAGGCTGGAGCCAGTGTTTGGGCAGAAGAAGGGGAGGTGGAGAAATAAAGGTTGGTGGAAGAGAGCAGAGGGGAAGACTGGAGGAAGACAATGGAGGAGGAAGACAATGAAGGAGAGGACAACTGGGAAGCAGGAGGTAGAAGGACAGACACAGGGTCTGGAAAATTCTCAAGTTATAAAGGTCTCATAGCTGGGGAACAGAGTAGTGTAGGGGTATCTGCCCAATCTAGGCTTACAGAATATATTCATAATTACTGAGTTGTGTTTTCATTGACCAGTCATATTTGGGTTGGAGATTTAAACACCACCCACTACAAGTCCTCCTATTTACACATGACAATTGATTGAGAAAGAAATCAGGGAAATAACACCCTTTAAAATAGCCTTAAATAAAATAAAAATTTTGGAGGTAACTCCAAGCAAGCTAGTGAAAGACATGTATAACACCAACTTCACATCTTTGAAGAAATAAATTGAAGAGGATATCAGAAGATGAAAAGATCTCCCATGCTCATGGATCTGTGTTATTAACATAGTAAAAATAGCCATCTCACTAAATGCCATCTACTGATTCAATGCAATCCCTGTCAAAATTCCATCCCGATTCTCAACAAATCTTGAAAAGACAAATGGGATTTCATTAAATCAGATTTGCACAGCATGATAAATAGCCACCAGTGCAAAAAGACACCATACAAAATGAAAAATCTTTGTCAACTATTCATTTGACAGAGAATTAATATCCACAGCAATCAAGACCATCTTATCTCAATTCTTCATAAATCACAATATTCAGATGATAAGAAAGGAGAAAATTTTGCCTGAGTCTCAACTCCATACATGCCACATCAAAAATTACAAAATTACTTGTAATTTTTCTATTGTCTAACTGTTAATAAAACCTGATGTTCAGTATATCACCATATTTTGATAACTATCTCTGTAGTTTGTTGAGAGATGGAATTTGCCACAGGAGTATGAGTGAGTGTCCACTGGCAGGAGAATGGATGTCATCAAGACTGCTACATCACTGGAAAGCCAACCCTAGCCAATAGGTTGTATAAATTTGCCATCTCTGGAACTTCCTGAAACACTTGTAGTTAGACAAATAGGTCCCCATCACTTGTTTACTGCTTTCCGAGACTTGTAAGTTTTGTAAGGCAGGCTTCTTGATTCCTGGATGAATGCACACCATGTGTTGATTTTTTTTTTTTTTACTAAAATCTCAAAATTAAAGAACAGTTCATGGGGGATATATGAATCTGTCATAAAGTAAGTTTAAGTGTGTTTTAAAGTAATTGATTTTTTAAATACACATTTCACCTCTAGAAACATTTCTAAATTCAGAAATGTCTTCCTTTCCTTTCATGTCTAAGTGTCCTGTGACATTTGGCACCTAAAAGAAGATATTTTCTTGTCAAGTCTCTATAGCCCTGAGACCTCTCGTTGAATGAGTCTGTAGTCACAGAAGTTGTTTACACCTGCTTACTTCCCTTCATCTTCATGCTTTTTCCTTCCCTCATTTTATCCCTAACTGATGTTTCAAGTTAATGATATTTATAAGAGAGACTTCAGCTAAAGTTATGAAAGAAATCAGTAGGGTAACATCTTTTTATATCAAAACTCTTATGGTTTAAGTCTTAGGTTTTAGGTTGAAAGTATTAAAAGCTATTGAAAGTATTGTGAGTTATAGGTTCTCTTGGGATGTATACAATTCTAAGACATAATTGACAGTAATCTGGGAGTAGTCTAATAAAAATTATCACAGGGAGGATTAAGAATAGGTTTTAAAGTTTACCACTGCTAAGGAATTCTTCAGTGTTAGAGATTTTCCTTTTAAAAAACTTGTTTAACACCCTCATAGAGGCAGGGGGGACAGGGGACAAGATGGGAGTTTCTGAAGGGAAGACCTGGAAAGGGGAAAACAATTGAAATGTAAATAAAGAAAATATCCAATAAAATCTTAGAAGCTTAAAAAATAAACTTGCTCAGTACTTGCAACCTTTATATACTATATGTTCATAAAAGGAGTAAAAAGTTTCTATCTGAGACTTGATGGACACTGTTATAGCTTAGTTCGTGTTCCTATTCTTAGTAAAATAAAATAAATAAGATTAAGGCATCACATTTAAAATTTAAAATAAAAAAAAAAACTAAATGAAAACCCTAACTCTGGTGTGGTGAACCTTGAACCTCAGGGTTTGCAGTAATATTAAGCCTCATGTATCTCAAAATAATTATTGCAAATGTGAAACATGATCTAGTTTAAATCACATTTAATCAGAATGGGCAATGGTTCAGAAATGTAAAGTTTCCATTTTGAAGATGTTAAAATTCATTACTGTATTAGATTCATGTTTTTAAAACTTTTCGGACATTGGGTTTAGGCCCAGAGGAATTTTGAAAATCAAAATTGACAGTACATATTTAACTATCATAACCACTCTGCAATTATACTTAGCTGCTATATTCTCATCCAATAACTCTACAATCTAGGAACTTGTGTGCGTATTGAGATTCCTATGGATGTTATAGCATTAATGAAATTGGTTTTTAAATTTCCCTAGGCTCAACCTAGACATTAAGAATATAAATGTAAATTAACAGAGAAGAACTAGCAGCTCTGAATGCTAACACTCAAATCACATCCATATTCATTTACATTTTACATAGACATCAGGGAAACAATCTCTCCTCTTTTCCTCTAAAGAAATTACACTGATAATTTTGGCATGATCCCTCTGATGAAACACCATGGAATGTAGTATCCTTATATTACTTAGAATTCATATGTATCAAAAGTTAATGCTTTATAGTTTGTTTACAAGGCAATTTTAGAATAAAATGAATATAGGTAGTTTATTTCTGAGTTTAAGGTAATTTGAAGGTTTGTATTAGTTAAAAATAATAAACAATCACATATCATATATATGTATTCTATAACAAAGGTTAAAAAAGTATATAGGTAAAGTAATAACAATAACTACAAATAGTGATGTATCTAGTAGAACCCCTTCCTCCTTTCCCATCCCCCCCCATGCATACTATTCTATGTTATTCTGGCATGACAAGAAAGGATTATGTATTTCTTATGTGAGCTTACTGGTTGTTTTGTTCTTCCTTCTGAGTTTAAGTCTCTTCAAATCTACTTTCTCTCAACTAGATTTTTATGAGTTGACATGAAAGATGATGGATTTGCATATGGCTTTACATATTGCCTTCTTTGGGTTAGCTCTTCTCATCTCCCATCTGATTTTCCTGTATGCTCCCACAACCCTCCTTGATTAATCATTTCTGACCTATGTATTCTGTCACTTTATTGTCATTTCATTTATAATCTATTATATTCTCCACCCTATTGTGCCCCCATCATCTTTTTTTTTACTTTTCTATTTTCCACTTGTGCTCCAAGTTAAATACACAAAAGTTTTGAAGCTAGAATTGAAATATGAGAGAAAAAATAAGGTGTTTATCTTCTGGGCCAGAGTTTCCTCAATGAGTATAAATTCTTCCAGTTCCATTATTTACCTGCAAATACCAAGATTTTTGTTTTTATTTACAGATAAGTAATATTCCAAATTGCATTTGACACCTATTTTATCTATTTATATATTGGTAGACATATAGATTGATCATATTTCCTTGCAATAATGAATAGTGAAACAATTGACATATATGGAAATTCAATATTCAGCTTTAACAAAAGACTTCTAATGTGATTATTATGCATGAGAGGGCAATGTAGTTCTCAGAAGACATGAGTTATTAAATGAAATTCACAAAATAAGGTATAATTCCTAAAAGTTCATTCAGGGAAGACTCTGAGGTTTTCCAAATAACATAAAATATTGGCATTGCCCTTGGCCAGCCATCATAACTACACAGTACAATCTTCTTTCTGAAGATACTGCGTAATTTGGCTACAGGACATTGAAATAACATTCTCAAATCAACTAGGACACTTCCTTCCTAGTACCTAGATTAGTGCTAGAAGGAACTAGGCAGGCTGGTAGGGAAGAAATGAAATCTGTTGTCTTATCCAGAAATGGATTATGCATGTTTTAATATCACCATCCCAAGCTGACTACTGATAAGGTAGTGGAACAACTGTTATAAAGAAATTAACTGTTTGCTTATTGGATTTGAAGACTCTTGTATAACACTGAATTTCATGTCTGATCAAAAGTCCATGGCTAAGAAAGTTATAAGTACAAAGGTAAAACATGGTATTTCTTTGGGATTTTTTTTTTTTTTTTGGCTAAATGAACATGCTGTTAAATTATCTTCTAATTAATTATGTTTATAACCATAAACCTCGACTGTTCTCAAACATGCTGAGACAGGGTGTTTTAACTCCCACACTACTAATATCCAGGGAAATTCACAGAAGACAAGCATAAAAAATAATAAAAAAAAAAACCTTAAGAGCTGGTGTCCTCTGGAAATGTTATGGTTATTGCAACCATGAACTCACAGCAGCTGTGGTTACCTGCTTAAGACCTACATAAAATAAAACCAGCCAAACCCTGGCATAGACCAGGTAGATGATCTTCAGACCCCAGCCCATACTGAGGAGGTATAGACAGTTTATATTTGGGGAGGAGGATTTTATCCTTTGATTGAGGTGTCCCAACTGATGTGTTTCCCAGGTTCCAGTAGACAACAGCCCCATATCTTCGTACACATAAGCAGCAATAACCAGAGTTATTGAGTTATCTAAAAATAAAAGACAGAAAGTTAGGAGGAAGGCATAATTGAAGATACAGGGCTGAGTGTGTGTGTGTGTGTGTGTGTGTGTGTGTGTGTGTGTGTGTGTGTGTGTAAAATGGGGTTCCATATAAGTGGAAAGACAGATGGAAGGACTTTGAGGTTCCTTGGACAAAAAGAAGGTAATACGTGTGGACCTCTAGTGAAAATGGAAGTAAAATTTGGAGGTTTCATTTCAAGGAGGTTTACATGAAAACAACATTTTATTCCACTGTAGAGGATTGTAGGGCAGTGAGAAGTAGCTTAATCTGTGGGTCTTAGTTTTGGATCCTTTATTCAAGACAAGAATATAATATTATTCCTCCATTTGTCACATAAAGCTTTCCTACCTGTGAATTTATCCTATGGACTTTCTTTTTTGACATAATTTTAACCCCTGGTGTGTGTGTGTGTGTGTGTGTGTGTGTGTGTGTGTGTATCCCTTTACTCTGTGAAATGCATGTGCATCTCTAAATTTTAATTCTGTCATAAAAGTAACCTAAATTCATAAATCATTTTTCTATAGCACTTCTGAAAGTGAGTCAGGTGTCATTTATAAACTTTTTAAAATGCTAATACAATTTTCTTTCACATTCATATAGGTAAAACAGTTGTGAAATATTCCATTTTTTAAAGGGAGTTATAAAGAAATCACACTTAAGAAATACTACAGGATCTATGAATTCTGGTGTTTTATCTCACACCTAGAATCCTGGCACACAAGCAAAGAGCTGAGAGCTCACAGCCAGCCTCAGTTACACAGAAAAATCCTATCTCAAAAAGAGACATGGATTGGACAGTGGGGAGCAAATTCATGAAACTTGGCTCGTGAAAATGTGCATATAACTGAAGAAAGTATGGATTTATCATACAATACTATAAGCCAATCAAATGTAGGAAAATAGGCTACACAGGAGATTTATACAATGAAGAAAAGCAAACGTTATGGCTTATAATATTACTAAAGATAATGGGAGAAATGTGAATAACATAAAAAAATTATAGGGTAATAAGATCTCATTCCACAAATTATCAAACTCACCCTTCATGGAGGATGGAATGCTGGCAGTGTTGACAGTAGTAATCTTTGACTTAAAAAATGTTTGCAAACTATAAAACCTTCCATGAAATCCACAAGAAAATGATACAATAGACCTGTAAGCAAAGACAAATCTTTAACTATATGAAAAGTTTCAAAACTATTAGCAATAAAGCAAATGTATATTAAAACACTAGTGAAATTTTTGTCAATTCAATTTGGGATGTCTGATATAATATGTTGTATATGGAGTAAACAGAAAATTGGGACAGACTCTTAATGAAGTTTATTTGAAGAAATATTTAATAATATCTAGTGAATATTATTTAATCTACTAAATTGAATTGGAGAAAGTATTCTAAAAATGTGAAAATGAATGCACAAAAATTTATATGTTAATATGAAATACGTTAATCTTTTTCACTACTCTAGGGTTATTTGTTATGGTACCACTATCATTAATAGAAAATGATTGAAAACAACTTTCATCTGAAAAGCTGGCAATACAGAAATGACATTACATGAACAGGACATCCATAGAGTGAAAGACTATGCAGCTACATTAAAGTAAGGCAAACCTAAAGTTACTGGTGTAACATTTTGGTATATATTTAAGTGGAAAAGTAGAGTTTTGAAGTCAAGCATATAAATTGACCCAATTCAATCAAAGACATTTGTACAAATATAATATACAGTAAGTGCATGGAACTGAAATTAAAGGAATATATATTACACTATTGTAATGAGAAAGACCTAAAGAGAATTGTACTACTGTAGGAAAGAACATAGCTCTGTAGTCTTTGTCAAAGGAGTTAACTAGTCTATTTCCATTTTTTGTTCCTGAAAAATGGTGGTAATATTATTCATTATTTCAAAAATGTATTGTGAGGAATTAATAAATTAATAGCTGTAAAGCACTTAAAATGAAGCCTGTCAGATGGTGTGAGATTACTATGAAATATGTTATTGCTATTTATTTAAATATTTTAGTAAGAATGTATTCAATGATTTTCTATTTAGTAAACAAGAAAAGGGTGAGAAAGTAAAGTAAATGAGAAACTAAGATGCATCAAAATACAAAAAGATGAAACAAGGGGAAATTTGACAATAGTAGAATTTATATCATAACCCAGTTAACTAGTACTTCACAATACATATTTTAAATCATGCCATTGGTAGAAAGGAAAAAAAAATCACTTTATTATTTTGTTGTCTTCTTACCAAGAGTTAAAATAATTTTCTCTGCCTTTTGAATCTGAGTTAGTCTTGTAATTATTTCCCTCCAATAAAATATGGCAGAAAGAACATTGTATTATGAAGCTTGGGTCTTTGGGGTTCTTGCAACTTCTAGCTTTGCTTCTATGTTATGGCGCCCAAAAATCATCATGCAGGGAAATTTTATGTAGCTTAAAAAAAAGAATAAAGGGCCATATGGAGGATAACCAAAAACAAAGGAAACTAATGACTAAAACCTACTTCCAGTCATGACCTTGAGGACACCTTGTGTATCCAACTCAGCTAACCATATAGCATGTGTAACTGTCAAGGAAAGACTGGGGTGAATGTTATAGTAACCCACATAAGTCATGAAAACAAACAAATTGATGCTGTTTAAGTCAGGAATCTTCAGGGTTATGTTATATGTAAAGTAAATAACTTGTGCAGTAGATATACACCAGCAGAGAGAAAGACCATACTGAAAGAGGTGTGAGAGGTTAGTATTTTTTTGACACATGGGGTGCAGTGTGGCCCAGTTGGAAGAATGCATATGTACTTGCTACATTACCTGAATGTAACCACTTTTGTGAGCCCAGCCCAGACTCATTGAAATAATTTCCACGCAACCCATAATAGTTTGAGAGGTAGAAGAGTGCTAGTGAAAACAATTCACAAAAGGGGAAATGTATTAAGTAGCAACAAATAAATGGCACCACGTAAAACAATTCTAGACACATCAAAATGTTTATATGTGCTTTGTACTTCAAAGGTTCATGAATTGTAACCTTAATCTGAAGGGTAGTACTGTTGGAGAGGCAATGAGAAACCTTTATCCAGTGAAGTTTAATATGAATATTTAGGTCATTGAGTATATTGCTCTTAAAAGGAAATGCTGCAGTCATCTTGAGACCCCAGTTCGTGCTCATGAAAGATTTTAATAAAAGAGAAATCCTAATCCCATTTGGTTTTCTGAGATCTCTCCTCTCTTGTATGCACTCTCATTGTGATACCATAAGGTTTTCTATCTCCAAAATTGTTGGTCAAGCAAACTTCTTTTCTAAATAATGCATTCAACCTTGGAAACTGTATTGATTTTGTAATAATGGGAAAGTGGGGTAAAATAGAAGAGTCCTTTTTAAACACAATCATAACTCTATTCATTCAAATGTAATAACTCAACTATATATACACCTATATTGTGGTTTGCATAGAAATGGCCCTCATAGATTTGTGTATTTGAATGTTTGGCCATAGGAAGTAGCACTATTGGAAGGTATGGTCTTGTTGGAGGACGTATGCCACTATATTAGAGGCAGGGTTTGAGGTCATAAGTTCAAGTGATTCCCAGTGTAGGACACAGTTTACTTCTGCTGCCTTCAGATTAGGATGGAGATAATCTTAGCTCCTTTTTAGGCAGCACTATGTCTGTCTGCATGCTGCCATGCTCGCCATCATGAAGATAATGGACTAAACCTCTGAAACTGTAACCCAGCTCCAATTAAATGCTTCCCTTTCTAAGAGTTGCCATAGTCATTGTGTCTCTTCACAGCAATCAAAACCAAAGACAGAAATATATACATATATCCTCCACCTCCCAAATTCTTGTTATTGTTTATGTTATTTGATCTTTTGCCTATGAAATAAAGTTCATGATTCAAAATTTGTCCTCAACTCGTTCTATATGGCCTACTCTATATAATCATAACAATATATCTCTAACTTCATGGTAATATAGGTATAGTAAGGAGAAACCAAGATCTTAGTATGACACAAAATAGAATAGAAAAAGAACCTACAAAGGAAACTTTCTTTAGCATTTCAGAGGAGAGTGATTATGGAGACACCTAAAGGAACTCTAAAAGAGTATGGAAGACCACATTTTGAGACCATACAGAGAGGTTGAGAACAAAGCTTACAGAAAACATTCCTTGAAAAATGTGTATGGCTTGATTGACTTAGGGAAATATAATATCATCCCTACCCTTATTTTCCATTATCCTTTTGACAAACTCAAAAACTTTTCCTTGCCCCTAAAGCTTAAAATCACTGGTTCTCAATCTATGGGTTGTGATCACTTTGGATTAGCACATCAGATATCCCACATATCAGATATTTATTTATATTATGACTCATAACAATAGCAAAAATTATAGTTATTAAATAGCAACGAAATAACTTTATGAACTGGGAGCACCACCACATGAGGAACTGTATTAAAGGGCCACTGCTTTTAGTGGTTTGAATTTTTTTGACTCTCTTTTTTCATGTTACATCATTTGCTCTATATACTGCTTACCCTCATTATACTCTAAATATACAGGCTGTTTTTGTAATCCTTGGGGTGTCCAGGAGTTTCTTACATGAATCAAAACAGATTCTACTTTTCTTCCTAGAATGCTAACTACAACACACTCTCCAGTCCTGAGATTGATAGCACTGCCTCAAGGAAGTTTACCTATCTCCCTATCCCAGTTGAAATTAATTCTTCTCTGTTCTCTTGTAGATATATCTTCTGTACTGTTGGTGGAACAACAGTTTAGAATTAACTATGCTGTAGAATTAGTTATGCCTACCTTTTGCCAGTAGACAATAGTATCAACAAGGCTACGGATATGTCAAGTTTAATTACTACCATCCCTTTCCCAGTAATATAGGTGCACACGAGGTCCTTTATCATTTTTTATTTGGTGAAACTAAAAATGAAAGAACTAACACATATATGAAATTGCTCATGTTTGATGAGTTGTGTGGAAGTAGTAAGGACATAGTTCAAATTTTATTTAAAACAACCTTTTCCATTGAGGCATTGAACCTAGGGTTTTATTCACGGTAGGCAAATGGTCTACAAGTGAGCTGGAGCTGTACTTCCAGCCCTAAAATGCCTTTTAAATTGTATTTATAATAGGCTATCCTCTGATCATTGTTAGCATGTAATAGCAAGTATTAATATGTATAATTGAAAAAGCTTCTTATGGCCTCTATTAAGCATGTGTTTCCAAAGCAATGAATGCTTTAGATACTTCAATATAAGTTAATAGTTACCTGTAAGTCAATCATGGTAATAATTTACTTAAAAGGTTATGATGATGAGGTCAGAAAGTTAGAGAGAAGTTCAAGTGCATTTAAATGCCAAGAGAACAATCCTAATTGTTCTAAACTCTTTTCACTTTTTTTTTTTCAGGTATAATTTCATCTCTTAAACAGAAGTCCTGGTACATTTTGAAATCATCCCCCCACCCCCTTTTCAACAACTATGATAATTAAGAAGTGTCAGAAAGTAATATTTCTAAAAGTATTTCCAAGATAAAATCAAACACCAGCAGTTATGCAAGGGAAAGCACTACATTATCTTTATGAGGGAACAAATTACTGTTATTGCCATATTTGTTTATGTATATCAATATCAAACAAAAGCGAATTTCATATAAAACAAAGACCAGAGTAACATTCTTTCAACTGTCTATAATTTTTAATTTAAGCAGTTATTGTAATCCATTAAAATAATAATACAAATGAATTGCTACTGCACCCTGTTGGGAAGCCTTGGCTTTGAAAGTTATGATTAATCTGCATTAGGGCTACAGTTTATTTGATAATAAGGTACAGCAGCATTGATAGATCTTTTCCAAAGAATGACATTTAATATTACTATGCTCTTCATTGAGAAGTTCTTGCTATGTGGAATATGAAGTGATTTGCAGCAGACGCCTTCTATTTTTCATGCATTTTGCTTCTCATTGCCATACTGACCAGAAACGTGGCTATGCAGGATCCATTTAGATACTAAATGGGACTAGTAAGGAGAAGACATAAATTAGCCTGCCAATTGTTCTTCTGAGCCTTACTAGGGTGTGTAAAACAAAACAAAACAAAACAAAAAATCATTATTTAATTGTTGTAACTAGTTGGATCCAGAATTCTGTCTGCCAACTGCTGACATCCAGGACCTAGTGAGCGTCCTCTGTCCTGAACTGTGGCTGCTTTTCCCAGCAAGAGCCTGCAGCTGTCCAGAAATGGGCACTCCCCAGCAACAAGCTGGTGCCTACAGTTTTACAGAACGTGTTTATGAAAGCTGTTTGAGAGAATCTTTAAGCTACCATTCCTGTTTCCAGTCATTTCAGTCAGAAGTTAAAGTGCTAGCAGCACTCATAACCTCTGGAAACTGATCTCTATATGGTATGGTTATCAGTAGCAATAGGAAATAATGGTTCTCCACAGTAAGTATGTATTGAAAGTATACCTTTGAAAATATCCTCCCATTAGCCAAACAACCAAACAAAACTCCTTCATTTCAGATGGCACACATTGATTTTCTTTATGTAATTGTTATTGACTTTAGTCTTCTAATATTATTGTACTTATACTCTTACTTATGAGGGTACTTAGAAACAAGATTGAAATAAGTGAAATTTCCTTTGTGCATTCTTATCACAGAATGAAACCTATAGACTAAATGTACATTTAAAAATCAAAGCCAGAAGATCCATATATTATTTTCAATGATGCAGTTGTTCCAGTACATGGTAATAGCCATTGAAATATGCTTGTTGATTAGTGAATTGTTCACTAATCTTTGAACATCTCTTAGTTTCTTTAAGTCTCAGTATCTTTGCTATTCCTAGTGCAGGCACAGTTCCTGAAATATAGGAGATGCTCCAAATTCACTAGGTGAATTGAATTCATGTAATTATAATAGTTTCAGGAATAAACATAAAGGTGAATGAGTGCTTGTGGATGTGTCTTTGTTAAAGCCATGTATTTTTTTTCCTCTTTCCTTTTCTTGAAAATAATCTCTTTTCTCATACAATGTAACCTGATTATAGTTTCCTTTACTTCTCCTCCTTCCTCCTGACTTCCCCTTTTTCCTTCCACTTCCTTTCTGTCTCTGATTAGAAAAGAACAGGCTTGAAGAGATAACAATCAAAAATGACAAATTAAAATTGAGTAAGATGAAGCAAATATATAAATGTATAAAACTGACGTTGGACACAGAAGGGCAATCCAATAGGAAAGAAAGAATCCCAAAAGCAGGCACAAGAGTTTGACATTCACTCACTCTCACAGTCAGGAGTCCCATAAAATTACTAAGCTAGACTATAATATACATGCAGAGGATCTGGTACAGAACCATATAGGCCCTGTGCTTGGTGCTTCCGTTTCTGTGAGCTCATATTTGCCTTGCTTAGTTGATTCAGAAGGTTTTGTTTTCCTACTGTCCTCCATCCCCTCTTCCTCTTGTATTCTTTCCACTTCTTTTCTGTGGGATTCCAAGATCTGAGAGCAGGGATTTGATGGAGACCTCCAATTTAGTCTCTTTCTTTCTATGCATAATGTGTGGCTGTGGATATCTGCCTGTATTCTCATCTGCTGCCAGAGGAAGCCTCTCTGGTGATGACTGGACAAGGCATCAATCAATGGATCTATGAGTATAGCAGAATATCATTAGGAATCATTTTATTTATTTATTTATTTATTTTGCTTTGTTTTCTTTTGTTTTTACCCTGGTCTCTGGGAAATCTAGTCTCTGGTTTTTGATTACCCAAGCAGTGTCAGGTATGGGTCCTGTCTCCTGTAATGGGCTTTAAGTCAAATCAGACACTGGTTGGCTACTCCCACAAGTTCTGTGCCACCTTTGCCTTAGCATATATTCTAGGCAGGACAGATCAAAGGTTTTGAGGCAGGGCTAGTGTTTACATTTCTCTTATGGTAGCCTGCAGTGTACCTTTCCATACCAAAGAGACTACAGGGTAGAAATGTAGGCTTATTGTAGGCACTTCCAGCTTGAGTTCTCCATGTTCCAAGAGTTGTATGGTATTACCCAGGAAATAGGGCCTCCAATCTTTTGTGGAGAGCAACCTTTTGTCTTGCCAGAGCCTTAGTTGTTTGAGGATTTCCATGAGACCTCCTTGGTCAACAACTCAACTGAATTCAACCTAGTCCTGCCTCTGGAAGCCTTGCTGGCTACAAGAGATATCCATTTGATATTCTGTATGCCCCATTACCACAAGTGCTCATTAGGATCACCTTTACAGATTTCAGGAAGTTTCCACTGTACTGGGTTTCCACACCAACATTCCCTATATTCCCTACATTCCACCTGTCTCTCCCCATACTCTCTTCCTTACCCCACCTGCATTTCACCTGATCCCCTGGTCTTGTCCCAGTCTACCCATAAAATCTATTTTCCCCACAAATGGAGATCCATGCATCTCCACTAGAACCTTCTTCTTTGGCTAACCTCTGTGGGTCTATAGATTATTGCTTGGTTATAATTTACTTAATAGCCAATATTCCCTTATAAATGAATATGTGCCATATTTATCTTTCTGGGTCTGGGTTACCTCATGCAGGATTATGTTTTCTAGTTCTATCCATTTGCCTGCAGATTTCATGATTTATTTATTTTTTAACAGCAGAGTAATACTCCATTTTGTAAATGTACCACAACTTTTTATCTATTCTTCTGATGAAGGACTACTACATTGTTTTCAGTTTTTGTTTATTATGACTAAAACAGCAATAAACATGGTGGTGCAAGTGTCCTTGTGGTAAGATGGAGTCCCCTTTGTGTATATGCAAAGAGCTGCCTCTTGAGGTAAATCAATTCCCATCTTTATAAGGAACCACCATATTGATTTCCATAGAGGTAGTACAAGTTTGCACTCCTACCAGCAATGGATGAGTGCTCCCCTTGTGTCACATCCTCTCCAGTATGAGCTATCACTTGTGTTATTGATCTTAGATGTAAGATGGAATCTCACAGTCATTTTGATTTGTATTTCCCTGGTGGCTAAGGATGTTGAACATTTCTTTAATTGTTTCTCAACCATGGGAGATTCCTGTATTGAGAATTTTCTTTTTAGTTCTGTACCTCATTTTTTTAATTGGATTATTTTGCTGGGTATAGTAGTCTGGCCTGGCCTCTGTGAGCTCTTAAAGTCTGCAGCACATTTGTCCAGGACCTTATGGTTTTTAGGGCCTCCACTGAAAAGTCAGCTGTAATTCTAATAGACCTGCCTTTACATGTTACTTGGTCTGTTTCCCTTGCAACTATAGTCTTTCTTGGTTTTGTAAACTAAGTTTTTATTATTATATAAAATCGTGTATTTTTTAAAAATTCCTTGCAAAATATTTGAATAATATAAACTAAACAAATTGTGATTATGTGCTTCATTATTGTAGTTTATGTTGCCCTTTTCATGGGGCATCCTGAAACTAAGAATTTATTGTTTCCTGTCATGATTTCCACAATTGAAATGGAAATGCATGGTCTCATGTGTAAACTGCATTAATATACTAGAGTTTCTTGTGGCATAAATGTATCTCGGATATCTCTACCATTGAATAAATGATTGGTCGAATATACCTACAATATCAGGATATGAAACTCTGTAATCAGCAAGTCAGTTCTTAGGAGAAGGGAGAAACTCTACTCTACCATGAGGAAACCCAGCAATGTTTTGAAGGTTCTAAAAGAGGAGGAGACACATGTATTGCCTAAAGTACAGAAAATTCGAGGAAAATGTGAAAGAACAGTAGAAGTGAAATACTTGAATGAATAGATATCTGAAATGCCAGCAACTTGAGTCTTCTTGCATGAAATCTTTAGGCATCCACTGGCTCCTCCTCCAGTGTCTTTAAAAAAAGAATAATAAGCCGGGCGGTGGTGGCGCACGCCTTTAATCCCAGCACTTGGGAGGCAGAGGCAGGCGGATTTCTGAGTTCGAGGCCAGCCTGGTCTACAGAGTGAGTTCCAGGACAGCCAGGGATATACAGAGAAACCCTGTCTCGAAAAACCAAAAAAAGAAAAAAAAAAAAAAAAGAATAGCAGCCAGAGAAATAGTGAGATAGTCACGGTTTTGAATCTTATTTTCCATTCCTATGGCTTGTACGGGTTACCCATTTTTTTATTCTGCCTGAATTTCCTGATAATGGGGAACTCTATCCAAACTTTATCACTAATTACAGAATTTCCTTAGATTCAAGAACATTTTTAATCAATAAATTCACTAGATAGATGTTCTCTTACCTCTTTCAGAAAACAGGCCAACAAACGTACCAAAGATGTCAACTCTAAGGTGAGAGGTGAAGATGTGTCTTATAAGTTTGTTGAGGGTTGCTTTTCTCCTCTGTAGTAGGGTTTGGGTAGTTCTTAATGTAGAATCTTTACTTTTGTAAATGATATAACATAATGTGTTATTGCACGAAGACCTTGTTTGTCTTGAAGTAAGGTAGTGGCCTTTAGAAGTATCATTTATTTACTGATGCCAAGAGGAGTTTTATATTCACTCACTCCTTGCAATTTTAAATAGCCCAACAGAGAGACCACAGAGAAAGCAGGTCCATTCCCCTCCCCCCACTCGGTCCGGGTCCCCACCCAATCCCTGCCGCCGGGTTGTTATCTTTTGTTTCTTTGTTGGCAGGGCAATAGGGCGGGACTAGAAGTGCCTGTGTGTTGAGCAGCAAAGATCCAAATGATTGCCTAAAGATGAAGGTAGTTTGGAAAAGGGATGGCTGGAATAAGTGTGCTCTTGATTCTTGACGCTCCCCACCTCAAAGTGTTCAGCTCCCAGTACTACCTCCCCTCAAAGATGTGATGGTCTAGCAATGCTCCCTCTTTACAAATACCTGTATTGAAAGCCTGGAAAGACGGGAAGACGTGGTGCTAAGATCTCCCCCTGGCGTCACCCTATGCTACCTCATTTTTGGAAACCGAAAGATCTCCCTTTGCTCTGGAGTGCAGGATCATTCAGTCCGGAAGCTGTCCGCTGGCAGCTGTTGCCACTCTGGGAGGAGAACAGCTGGAAGCTTTGATGCGCTGCAAGATCAACTCTTCCGGTTAATTAGCGCCAGCCACAGCTCCAAACGTGCTTTACTGCAACCCTAGTGGGCTTCCAAGGCAGTAATAGCTGGTCGTTCTGTCCAGTGTATTCTTGCAGAGGGAAATTAAAAAGTATACGTGCCCAAATGCATATTTACACACAACCTTCTGTCTGCACTCAAGAAAGCCTTCAGTAAGCGTCTTTAGGTTGGAAACAGCTCGACTGACTATCGTTTCTTTAGCTAGAGGCTGAGAGTCCCTGGAAACACGTACACCAACTCGACTCGCTATCCTAGGTGCTTTGGTGCGCGCCCAGTACCTCGATGTTACTGGGGTGGAGCTGGAGGGGTAGGGGCTTGGGAGTCTGCAAAGACTCCTGTTCTTTTTCCAGTTGATGCTGCTCCCCTGGCTAAGCATTTGGTATCTCCCATGGTCCTGCTTTCGCATGGAAGCCTCGAAGAAGGCAGCTATGGGCGTCGCCGGCGCCCTTCCCGGAACAGTAAAGGCTCCTTGGAGCTGGCGCCAAAGCCTCCCATTTCAGCCACATCTGGTCCAGCCATGCAGATGTTAGTGGTTGGAGAGTGCCTCCACTCGAGGCGCCCCAAAGTCTCGAGCATGCCCAGTCAGGCTCCTAAGTCTCCCCAAGCGAGTTTCTGGGCATACAAATTCCACTTCTCCGCTTTTTCGAAGAAGCTGAGGTGGGTGGGAAGGGAGGGATCTTAGGCTTGGGGCAGTGAACCGGGTTCGCTTGGGTTAGTGCCCTCCTGCCCTTCTGGGTGAGGGATTGAGCTGTTTGGGGAACCCTGGGGCCAGAGTGGCCAAGCACAGTAAGATTAAGAGCACGTTACACACGTACGTACACACACACACACACACACACACACCCCTCTTCCTGAGGATTTTGTTAATGCTGACCTGTCCTGCTGCCCCTTGATGCGCTGGGGTCATACCTTCAATGGAAGGAAATTCGGAGTTGCTCTCCCCCAGCCCCCGCTGAGAGCTGTCGTGTACCTAGCACCCTGTTCACCTGCTTGGCTTTTCTGTAGCGCAAGGACGAATAGAAAAATAGGAGCACTCCCCCTACCTGAGTTTATCGCCCCCCCCCCTCCTAAAGTTACACTGGCAAGAGACTTATTCTTTCTTAAGTTGGTCCTGAAGCACACATTGAAGCAGTGATGGAGAGTTTTAGCGCGTATGTTCATGCTTGCGACTCTGTGTGTGTGTGTGTGTGTGTGTGTGTGTGTGTGCACGCGCGCGCGTGCCCGTGTATCTGCTTGTGCACATCATGAACGGGAAACACTGTCCCGGGTTGATTCTGAGATTAACAAACACTCCTTCGAAGTCTGCATTCCACCTCATCCTCTGGAGGAAATAATGATAAATGATAAGCGCTGGTCATGTGAGATCAGAAACCATCCTAGTGTGGTATGAAATCTAAATTTTGTTTGTCCATTGCCTTTTACTCCGATACCCAGCTTTCTCCTGCCCTCTCTTCACCCTCAAACACTCTTGATCATTCTCCTCAGTTCCACTTCCCTTCCTCTGCTCGTTACCTGCTCCTTCAGCCCTCCTCCTCCTCCTCCAGCTCCTCCCAGCTCACCCCCCCACCTCCCGGGGTCAGCTGCGGCTAAAACCTGGAGTCTTGGGGAAAAGAAAAAAGGAAAAAAAAAAAAAAAAAAAAGCCTAGGCTGTGAAGCTGTCAAACCGGGCATGCTCAGTAGACAGGGCAGGTTTTTTGGTCTCGAGTAGCGGAGAAAACATTTTTTGCACAGCCGCGACCAGCCTTAGAGCGCGGCGGCGGCGGCTAGGGCAACATCAGCACAGCCATCAGCGGTGCAGACGCCCGGCACCCGGCCGCGCGGCGAGCTCCGGCTCTGCCTGGAGTTTACCTCCCAGTGCCCAGGAGGCTTGTCTTACCCTTCTGATCTCTCTGTGTCTCTCTCCCTGTGTGTCTCTCTCTGTCTCTCTCTCTCTTTCTCTCTCTCTCTCTCTGTCTTTCTGTTTCTCTCTCTGTCTCTCTCTGTCTCTCTCTCTCTCTCTCTCTCTCTCTCTCTCTCTCTCTCACACCACACACACTCACTTCCATCACACATATACACATTATCTTGAAGAAGAGAAAACCGACCCCCAAGCAAACACCCTCCTGGCAGCGATCTTCCACTGGCACGACTGTAGCCAGGTTCGGTTCCTGCCCTCAAGCGACCGCGGGCTGAGGAGCTCCGCGGCCGCCAGCTGGAGGAGAGCGATGCGGGGACCCGAGCGGCAGCTCGAACAGTAATGTGGATTTACAGTCATTTCCCGCAGGAACCAGCAAAGACGCCCTAAGTCCAGTGCACTTACAGCACCGGGCAGAGTACCTGCCAAGGAGGCGGGGGACCGCACCTGAGGACACCACTGAAACTTGTGTCTGCACTAGGTAGGTCCGCTTCTTCTGGCTCTTACTTCCTTCCCGCTTGATCCTGCCTGCCTTCCGCCCCAAGGACTCTGGGCGAACTTCCCCCCCTAGGATGCCATAGAAAGCATTTGCGGATTGTGACTCTTGGTCTTGAAAAGCTGGTTGCGCCCGCTCTGGGACTCCTGATGGAGGAAACAGAGCTTCTGCAACCTTTACTCTGGGTCTCCTTCTGCCCCAGGGATCTGGACCTCTCGGGAGAGACGGGAGATTGGCCTTGTTGTCAGTTTAGGCTTCCAGTGGGCACCAGGGACACTGTCCTTCGAAGGTTTCGTAGGTTTTCCAGGTGGCACTTTTGCCAACCAACTCCTACAGTACTGTTAAGAGGGCTGTTCGCCTCCACTTTCGCGCAGACCAAGGCACTCTAACAAGTGGACCAAGATGCTTGGAGTGGCAGGTGGGGAGGCTGTACCCAAAAAAGAAGGAAATGATCACCTCCTTCATTACTTCCACCTGGAGCGTCCACCAGGGTTCTGCCACTCGGGGTCACCTACTAATTCTTCTCTCTCTCTCTCTCTCTCTCTCTCTCTCTCTCTCCTCTCTCTCTCTCTCTCTCTCTCTCTCTCTGAAAGAAGATGCCCAAGGGCTAGAACACACTGTAGGACCTGTTTGCTTCTGAATTGCTATTCCACCCTCCCTCAGGGAGTTCGAGTTCTAGGGGAACGCCAGGACCCTCACTGAGGCCCCACCCAATGTGTTCTCCAATACCCTAATCTGTGTCAAAAGAAATAATCCTAACGGGGCACTGGGAGTTTCAGTAGCCATCGGCGTTGGCTTTCACCATGCGCTCATCTGTGCGTGATTGTGTGTTTCTGCGTTTCACCCTGAAAACGTGGTGTCTAGAATTCAGCAATAGCCAGTACATCTGCCGAGAGCCAAGCACCCGCTAGGCATGCCTGGGGAAATGTAACCTCAGCTTCTCCCATTCCGGGAACAGGCGGATTGCCAATTCAGTTTTAAGATGCTTTGCCTAGAGGTGTGGAAAGAGCCTTAGCGCTACTTGGTGAGCGGATGTGTTAGAAGCCAGTAGCCTATTTAAACATTTCAGCAAACCGGGTGCAGCTGATTGTTTACAATTGCAGAGACAGCCGATCTCACTTCGCTAGTGGATGTTGGATGTCCTCTGCACGTCTGTTTCACCACTGGGAGGATAGGGGCGGGGGCCAGAGCTGGCTTGCGGCTCATACTTGCATTTGGCAGCATTGGGTTTAGCAGATCTGCATCACTGCTGCTGGAGATATGCTAATATGGTTAAAAAAAACTCTACTTGAGTACAAAGCAATTGGTCAGAATTTGTCTCAAACTTCACAGGTTTTTCTGAGCACACTAACCTAGTCGTGTATTTATAATGCTCCAAAGAAACAGGAAGAGAAGTTCCCTGTGTCACAGAAGAGAAATTAAATGTCATTTGAATGAAGACACCAAAAGCAAGGATGTCCCCCAGAGAACTTTAATAGGTAGCCTTAGATAATTTAATTGATCATATTTCCGGTAAGGATTACAGGCAGCTTCCTTGAATTGGAGATTGTTTTTTTATAATTGTAATTAGCAAGCCAGGTACACTGCTCTGTAAGCATCAATTGCTACTTTAGTCTGTTCCATGAAGACATTGCAAATGTCTGCTCTATTGTACCTTTGGTTGAAAAAAAATCCTATATACCTTCATCCTCTGAAATCTTCTGACCTGTAGCAGAGGGTACTGGCACAGTGTCAAGCAACAGCCCAACCTAAAGGGTTTGAAAGCTCATTTTTAATGAAAAGACTATCCACGGCTTTAACTTCTGCTCAGTAATTATCCTACACTTGTTTACTTGCTTACCTCTGCCCTGTATTCTATGTATCTCCCAATGTGTGTGTATGAGGGGATGAATTTGCATAAGGCTTCATATGACTCTTAGAAGTAGATACTGGAATAGCAAAATCCAAGTTTTGACATTTTTATGCAAATTTGTAAGACTTTTAAATGATATGTCAAATAATTTACTATTGCCAAGTTCTGAAAGGGTAGTCAAAGGTTTTCAGCTATGCTAAAATAAGGTTGCAAACTTTTGATGCTAATAAAATAAAGCCATAAAATGCATTTGTAAAGTGGTTAGGGTATTTTCTAAAATGAGCTCATGCTTTAGATATTAATTAAAACTTTACAGGTTGTTCATCATAACTTAAAAATCCCAACAAGGTATTTCTGCCAAACAACTATATAAATGAATACTCAATATAATAATACATTTGATAATGACAATAATAAAACTTGGTTTCTAGAACAATAACAGAAATCTAAGGAAGACACTTGGGATTAAATGATATAGTGTTTGCTATTACATCTAGGACTCAATTATGGATTAAGAATACATAGATATAACATTTGATAAATTTGAGAGAGCTTAAAGGAAAACATTGTTTTGTAGAATAATGGTACTGTAATGATGGCTAACTGAACATCCAAATATTCAAACATATTGGTGAACTATAAAGGTAAATCATAGTGTATGGAATTATCAACTCCGTCAAGGCCCTACTTCAAAGTTCAGATGTCCTAAAGGTCTCATCAGTGTTTGAGTTCGGCTATCAAATGTGTAAGTAACATTGACATGATCATAGCTTCCCTTATCATTGGTACCTTTCTCCGGCCTTTCTACAGATTCTTGCTGAAACAGAACAACATAGCCGTCACATTTATTCTGTATGATACTATTTTAAATGATCAAACTGAAAATTAATATTTGATATTACTTTTGAAAACAAAACCAATGCGATTTTATTTTCTATGACAATGTTAAAAACTTAGAAGTGGTTGAGACATTGTAGTGACAACTAACAACAAAAAATGTTTTAAATTTACATTGGAGATAGGCTTTCAGAAGTCATGTAATGTTGCCTGAAGCTCGCTGTTCCTGAAAGTCTATCAGTTTTCGATTTAAGTAATGCTCTTAAGTCTTCAGTATACATTTTGACTGATCATTTCCTTAGGTTTACAAAAATATGTTAATTTATTAGTTATGAATATATTTACTTATGAATGACTTGAGGTCAAGATAACACTGGTACTTTGAGTGCCTTATTCAAAGATATTTTTAATTGAAATATTTTATCATATTACTCATGCTTGTTACCTCCTCACACCCACCCCCACACACAGACACACACACACATGCATGCTTCAAAAGATGTATGTAGACAGACACAGACAGACAGACAGACAGACAGACACACACACACACACACACACACACACACTTTCTTGGAAGGAATCTTCCAAGATTTCTTAGCTATTTCTATTCATTGGCTAATTTTATTTAAATTACATGTATGTAATTCTTAATTTTTTGTGAATTTTAAACCGAAACATAATGATTTAGTGAATATTTTACAAAGCTTCTCCATCACTTACCATCTGCAAAAAAATAATTCTGAATTGGGTTATTAGCACAACCACAGGTAGATAAAATGATAAAAGCTATTGCCATATGATTACCAGCATATATCCATAACTTCAAATGTGAATGCTATCATGAAAATGAAAAGAACAAATTTCAGAATTATTCCTCATAAACAATAACTGATTTCAATCACCTGCAGATTCTGACTGCCAGGTTAGTTAGATCGTTCTTTTTAATGGAGGTTGAGCCTATGTTTTCTTCCTTTAAGAAAAAAACACCTTTCTTACCAGATATAATACTTAGCTATCATTAATAAAATCAAAGTAAAGTATGAATCACCTGGCTTAATGTTATTTTATATGTTTTAGTTTCTTTTTTCCTGATGATTCCTGTTAATGCAGAGAAAAGTAAATACTAAAGAGCACCATGCGCAGTTAGAGCAGGTGAATGCTATAAAAGGTTTTACTCAGCTTTTGATTATTGTGAACAACCTTGATGTTCAACCACAGCTGTCTCTTCAGTATGAGTGTTCCATTATGTAGCTTATATTATGTATAGTAATATTGTAGTTTGCTACACATGATGTGGTATAATTAAGCAAAGCCGAAGATATTGTTTACATTTAAACCTCATAGAAAATAGGACTGAATAAATTTAAATATAATGGTATAACTGAAAATCATTGCAAACCATACTTGTTCATTTATCTGCTAATATTTCCATAAATAATTCATGCAAACTAGTTTTATTTAGTGATAGCAAAAAATTACAGTTGATGAGGATCCACTGATATTTTAAAAATAGTAACATTAATAAAAATTTAAAACTATTAAATTCTTATGTAACTTCAATTCTTATTTCTAGACCTGAAATTATGATCTTGGATAATTTACAACTTTAAAAAATATTCTGAATTGTATTTCCTGCCCAAGCATCGACTTTTGGTAAACAATAGCATATGGTAAAATGTGCATATATGCCAAATAGCCACTACCTCCCGGATGATGTTTTTAAAGTGATGTAATGATTCTAAAATATTGGGATTTTCTCTCCTACCCTATTATACGTGTAAGAATGAAGTTAACTAGAAAATCAACACAGCAGTATGTATTAAGAATCTGTTTTCAGATTAGTGGATCGTTTTTGTGAAGCTGTTTCTCAGGAGACTTCTTATTTGTGTTTCTCGCAGATCTGTAACATGATTAATATGCTTTTTGGGTATTTATGATTGCATCTGAGTCTCTTACCTAGGTAAGACCCAAATGTATGCATGCAACAGCCAACTGTTTGGGACAATTCAGACTAACCTCTGGTTGATCAAGAAAATGTTTCCCTCAGGGTCTGAGTGTTTTGGCATCATTTAACAGGATGATGACCAGTGAAATCTTGCAGGAAAAGAAAATATTCAAAACTAAAAAAAAAAAAAAAAAAAAAAAAATTTCAGTCAAATATCTTTAACACCTTTGAATTTCTGTAAGATGCATAATACACCAAATGTCATTCTAGAGCCTTTTATGAATTACATGAGATGTTATTGGCATCCCCCAACTAATACAAAACCAAAGGTGTACTGACTGGTCTTTTCTAGAACAGAGAAAATGCAACAACTTAACTTCAATCTGTACTTCTTTTACATCACCCCCCAACCCCATGATTTATCAGTTTATAAATTAACTTAATGGGTTTGATATGTTAGCTTCTTATGATTTTCTGTATTTCATTTCCCAACAGTCCTTCTACTGCCATGGAAACTAGATGTGACAGACAGCAGAGAGTCACTCATTCAGGACAGGAACCTCCTTTTTAATTTCATGTCAGCCTGTTGGTCCCTGAATGTAACTGAAAAGGGTGGAACAATGAATTTATCAGAAATAAATTCTTAAGCAGAACAAAACTTCTTCAATTTTTCTTAGGATTTTACTTGTTAACCTCTTCTGTTTCTATTCAAGCAGTTGTTTCAAAGTAGTCACAGAAATAGAGGTTTGATTGTACATTCTTGTTGGTATTTATGTAGTCTACAAAACATTTTTGTTCTAATAGAGCATTCACAGCTGTAAAATAGTTTTGTAATAACTATTACACTGAAAAATATGTTCTTTCAAATTATGAGTCTATAGACTTTGAAGAACCCTACTTAGTGATCACAGTAAAACTAAATACAAGTGGTACTTGAATTTTCCAGTACTATGGGTTATTTTCCCTTTTTAAATAGAAAAGCAATTCTGTTAAAATATCTATGTCCCATTTTTTTTATTAGAGACCAAATGTATTTGAATGCATTTATCTGGGATTTGGAAAAGAGTTATTTTGTTCATCACTATAAAGCATGTTGATTGTTTTAATTTTAATCAAATAAGTTGTCATTTGATAAGTAGTCAACAATGAGGAAATTGCCTTTTAATGTTTCTCATATTTTGCTCTAACATTTTTGTGGCTGATTGCAACTTATGAAATTGAATTTTAGAATCACAGTCTTTAATATGAGCTGAACTGAAACTCATGCTGTCTTTTGCAATGCCAGCTATAGGTTCTGAGAATCTAATGGGTTTTCTAGTGAATTATTGTTTCAAACATTTTCTTTATATTATGGCTAAGAAAAAACAATTCCTTAGTGAGGATTTTTGTAACGAAGAAAAAAAGGTATATTTGTCATATAAAGATCAGAAGGTCTTTTATGTTTTAAATAAAGATATTTGAAAGTATAAATATCCTAGACAGAATTATGAATGATAGAATAGGATAGTTATTTAAAATTTTAGAAAAAAAAAAACAGTTGTTTGCAGTTTTGTATTATAGGGAATGTTTCCTGTAGCTGGATTTTGAAATGCATATATTTTTATTAGCTGTTTTGTTGGTGTTAGCTTATTTGAGATATGGCTATATACTTACAAAATGAAAAACTAGGTCACTCATCACTGCTGCACATGCAGAGCACCTAATACTTGAATCATCTCTATCACGTAGATTTCTTTTAAACTTTATGCAAATACTTGACAGTTCAGCAGAATAATTAAATAATCAGTATATTATCTGTTTGGCTCAAACTATCTGATAAATCGTGTTTCATTGTATAGCCAAATGCTCAGGTTTGAAGGAATGATAGCCCTCATTTCTCTTTTCAAAGTATAATATACTTACTATTCAATTGTTTTCCTATTTAGATGAAATATATTATCAATATTGAGCATGCTGATGCAGATAGAGTCACTCTCAGTAGAATTCAAATATGGCTATATTAAGGAAACTTCGTTTTCACTTTTTTGGGAATTAGTTTAGTGTTCTGAGCTGCCTATCTGAATGACGGTTTGTATATTGGCCAAAATAAAAGTAAATGCCTCTCCATTTGCATACTTGAGGGAAAAATCTTATTACTGGCTAAGGTTAAAGGAAAAATTTTCCAGTTGCATGGTTTTGCCTAATTGGTGGATTCTAAGTACATCTATTACCTCTAATGTTTCTATCTGGTTTAGACATCTGTCAAAGAGAAGGTGCCAGATCAAATGGACAATTGGTTTATTAGATATCACCACCCCTGCATCCCAGCTGCATGTAGATATTTAAAGAAAATTCTTCCATTGTTCATTTAAAATAGAAAAAAAAAAATACTGCAGATGGCCCATCTCAATAATCCAGATTTTTATCAGGTACATTTAAAATTAAATGTCCTAAGAGATGATTAATTCGGGAAAGTTATTGATAATGAACTCATCTTATGCTACACATCCTTTGCACCCATGATGATGCCTTATTAAAGGTGTCTCAATCTTGCTAATTACCACCTGTGTTTAAATATAGAGGTGTATAAATACACTACAACTGCACAGGGCTGGAAGCATTCTAAACCTGAAATTTTGGCTCTATTCCTAGCTACCTTAGTTGCTATCAACAAAATGTTTCTGATCAACATTTTCAATTTATAGTCTGTGCATTATGTCCCTTACTTTTAGTGTTAATGATTTCCTTTTCTAAAGCTGCTTTGCTTAATTGCAAACATTTGAGAGATATTGATGTGTGACCTCCTGCTCTATTAAGTAGCCCCAAAATATAAATGTGTGAATGTGTGTGTGTGTGTGTGTGTGTGTGTGTGTTCATGAGATTGCTTTCTCTGGGAATATTTATTAAAAGTATATGAATATTTCACATCAATTTCACAAGCATTGTGTACAGACACATAACAATCTCCTCTGTTGTTTACTATATACTTCTTTGACTGAGCCTCCACTACATCTGTAAAGCTTTAAGCAACATAGGACAATTTTGGTAGAATTGCTAGATAAGTCAACAAAAGAAAATTATTTTGAGAAGATAGTTTTAATTTCACTAATGAGATCTAATTACCCTTAAGAAAGAAGGCTATGCAGTTGAACAGGACCTGTAACAACATACAGAGTCTCTGGATTCAAATACGTTTTGTTTTACATTTCTTTTCACTTATCTGTTGTGCACATACATATGTACACATGCCATTTGTGAAGGTCAGAAGACAAAGTAAAGAAGAATTCTATTCTACTTGCATCATATGGGTATTGAAAATTGAACTCAGGCCATTGGGCAGGGTGACATATGCCCCTGAGACATCTTGTCAGACCTGGATTTATATTCTTTATTGAAGGCTTACTTTGAGTATACTTCAAGATATTCCATATTTTTGAATTTCTAATATTTGGTATAATAAAATCTCATCCTTTACTTGTGACACCATTTAAATTTGAATTAGAATCCATGAAGTATTAACACAAGCATGCTACTTTTTAATTATTATTATTTTGTCCTATTCCCCTATGTGAGATTTAACAACTTGTGGAAGTGAGATAACTTAAATGTAAACAATTCAAATCCCTTACAAGGGAAGTATTTTAATAGTTAATTTATCACAACAAGGGGGATTTCCACAATATATGTTTTTAATGTGAAATACAACATAGTTAAGCAAATGTATAAAATGTGACAGAAAACTTGTCCTACACATTCAGTAAAACACTTGGTGGGATTTGGCTGCTGAAGGTACAGAGCAATATAATCAATATTTACACATAATTTAGAAATAATAGGTTTTATACTTCCATGTATTTCCTGGAGAGGATCTTTAGGTGTCATGCGGTGACCTCTTCTTTTAACAAAAGCTTCAGTTTTACATACATTTTGTCATATCAAAGAACACTCTTCATGGATAAAGCTTTTCATCTGATAATTTTTTTAATACACTTGATAAACTTTTACAAATGCCTCTATTTAACTCACCATGCAAGTTGATTCAAAAGACTTACCTATTCTTGAAGACAAACATATAGGCCTAATATGATCATGTAAGGAATTCTCTAAGAGCAATAACCAGAATATTGTGGAAACTCAAACATAATAAAGCTTGATAAAGGATAGATTCTTTAAATTAATTCTTTTATAGATTTCTAAAGTTATAAGTCTCTCTCTCTCTCTCTCTCTCTCTCTCTCTCTCTCTCTCTCTCTGTGTGTGTGTGTGTGTGTGTGTGTGTGTGTTTGTGTGTGTGTGTGGTGTGAAATATGAATGCAGTGTCCCATGGAGGCCTCCAAAGAATGTCAGATACTCTGAAACTGTTACAAGTATTTTTGAGCTGCCTGATATGGATGCTAATAACTGAAATTGGATCTTCTAGAGGAACAATGTATGTTCATAGCAGCTAAGCTGTTTTTCCTGTATCCTTAAATTAATTCTTATTGAGTACCCCTGGGTATTTTAGTTCAAGCATTGCTTCTCAATCCTCCTATTGCTGGAACACTTTAATACAATTCCTCATGTTATGATGACCCCCAACCATAAAATTATTTCATTGCTACTTCACATCTGTAATTTTGCTACTGTTATGAATTGTAATGTGCATATCTGATAAACAAGATACCTGATATATGACTCAGAAAAGGGTAATAACCCACAGTTGAGAACCACTGATAGAGAATAGAAAGACTCACATCTTGCGTGGCATTAGGACTATGAAAGTGCATAGATCAAACTAGTTACAGAGCATACCTATTCAGGATAAAAGTACTTTCTATCTAGGTCTGAAGAACAGAATCAAACATAATATCTCATTTGGCGTTTCAGCATATGCCTGGTATAGAATATTTAGTACTTATATACTGGATGGGTGAATTTACCTGTATAGAGAAATATAGAAAATGGTAATTTTCCTGATGCTTGTTTAAAAAATAAGCAGGAAAGTTGCTACATTTAAAACGAGAAATTATCCATATTGTTGAATTGGTAGTAGGTTTTAAGATGATATAGGGGTGACCAATTATCCTATTTTACTCTCTTATCATGATGAATGCAATGACCAAAAGCAAATCGGGAAGGAAAGGTTCTATTTTAACTTACAGATTATATTAATCACTGAGGGAAGTCAAGGCAATAGCTGGAGGCAAGAACCAGGAGATAGGAACAGAATCAAAAGCCATGGAGGAAGGTTTTTTACTGGGTTGCACCCTAGAATATGCTTATTTAGCCTTTTCATACAACCCAAGCTAGGTGCCACCCATAGTGGGCTGGGCCTTCTTATATCAATTAGAAATCAAGAAAATGCCACATAGACATGACCACAAGCTAATCTGATTAAAACAGTAAGTCGTTTCTTCCTAGGAGTGGGTTTCTTTTTAAAAGGTAATTCCTGTATGGAGGATAGGTGAGATATGTGAAGAGACTCTACTGCAAGTGTAAAAGTTTCTCAGGGTGTGGACCAAACTGTGACAGTGACAACGAAAAGAAGAGAAATATATGGAACCCACTGTAAGACTCATTCTGCAATATAAGGACCACAAAAGAAAAAAAATTGAGTGGACAATGAGATGAGGTTTGAACTCATTTAATGTGCAATAGCACAAAGACATCCAGACAGAGTTAGAGTTGAGATGATTTAAATTGCCGAACTGATTATCAATTCTGAAGGTAGATATTTGGGTACCATCAGCAAACATAGTCGTCAAATTTACAAGAGTGGGTAATTAGGATCTCCTACAGACTGTAGAAAAATAGGAAGGGAAGTAAGTACTACAGTTTTAAAATGTTGCACTAAGGATGGTAGAGGTACAGGAGGAAGTATTCTGTGGGAAGTTATAAGTCAAGAGGAAAACAAAATAATGAAGCAAAATCTAAGGACACAGGACCTTGTACATGCCATTAGGAAAAGAGCATGAAAAATATAATGCATGAGAGAAAACACAAATGCAAATTGGTGTTCTGTATAAAAGTCAAATTTCAGTAATCAAAAGAAATGCTATTAAATATGTATGAAATTTCAGTTGTGAAAAGTGAATAACTACTAATGATCCTCTGTATATCTATCTGTATATCTATCTGTATATCTATACATATCAATGATATGTATAGACATAAGTATATACTTACAATGTAGAAACAATACAGAAAAATATATATGTAAGGAATTTATTAATAAGATAGTACAATTGTGCAAGACTCAATTCTTAAGAGTCACTCCTGGTAGGTAAAATCTATAATCAAACCGATTAACAAATGGCTAATTCAGTTGATTCTAACTGCAAACTCTAGTCTTTATATGAGTCATTTCCTCCCTGATAATCATTAACACCCTCAACCAAGCCATCGTTTTTCATTAGGACTAGGTAATAGTATTCACAAAGATTCTTCCATTGATTGTTGCCCCTCTATTGTTTTCTACACCGCAGCCAGTATGATTTTTAAATTTCATTAAGATCTGGGCTTTCATTATCTCTTTTCTACCTGTTAAAGAACAATTAAACATACCACATATAAACTACAATTTAAATATTTAAGAAAAAATATCAAGGCCTACAAGAGTCTGTATTACTTTGCTATCAGACTATATAATGTATTTCCTATCCAAACTTGCTCAAAACCTTTTACACATTTTGCCTTCTGCTTTGTTTCTGAAACATACCTTTTTTTTTGTCACCAGGAACTTTAGGCATTCATTTTCCTCTATTTGTATGAAATAATTTTTCCAGATTCCTACTGGTCGAATTTCTCATTTTGTTCGTATGTTTAAATTATTTTCCTTTTATCATAACTGTGTCTTCTCTCCTTTGCATTGATTTGTGTTATACTTCTTCCTTTTCCTCTCCCATTTTCTGTCTCTATTTTTTTTTCTTATTAGTTAGAATTACTTGGTATCTTACTGTGGTTTTGTTTGCTTATACTTTATCAACTCCTCTAGCATAAGGTCTCTATGAGGCCATGAGCTACTCGCCTTTTTGTTTACCATATAAAATAGAATTGTGCCCTACATGTAGGAAGCGCTTAAAAAGTATCAGTTTAGTAAGAGACAATAAAGACCTGAGGGAACACTAATTGGTAGAGACTTGGCAGTTTTCTACAAAATCATCAGGAACTTTGCACACAGTGGATATGGTGGTAGATTATTGATGGAGCATTTGTTTAGCATATGTAGACCCTGTGTTCTACTCCTAGTACCCTAGAAACAACACTGTTATCATTTGTTCCAATAACTTCACTTCAGAGAATATGTTCTAATATAAAAGAAAATTCATTTACAAAGTTTTTTTTTTCACAGAACTTTTTTTTTTTTTTTTTGTATTTTTTTTTTTTTGTTTTTCGAGACAGGGTTCCTCTGTGTATCCCGGGCTGTCCTGGAACTCACTCTGTAGACCAGGCTGGACTCGAACTCAGAAATCTGCCTGCCTCTGCCTCCCAAGTGCTGGGATTAAAGGCGTGCGCCACCACCGCCTGGCCAGAAAATTTTTTTTGTAAGGGTAGAATACATGTTCAATAAGGGAATTTCTAAATGATTTATGATATGTTGAGAAAATGCAATATTTTATGTGTACTAAAGATCATGTTTACAAATATTTTATGCAAAAGGAAAATATTTATATTATAATGCCAAGTAAAAAAAGTTGAAGAAGTGACTGTATGCAACCCATATACATGTAGGGAAATAGATTGGAAATGGATGCACAAAATTATTAAAAACAAAAAGATCTGTTTTTGGGAGGAAGTAGATAGGAGGCAGCTTTTAATTTTTCCTTTTCTGTGCTTTTAGATGTTCTATAATAGATTATATAACATTCATTATCAGAGTATATGTATATGAGAAAAATAAATACAATGCCCAAAATAATTACTGGTGCATTGAAGTAAGGTTCATATGGTAGATTAGAATAAACCTTTCTCCTTGAAAGGTGTAGCTATAGCAGTGGTTCTCAGCCTTCCTAATATTATGACTCTTAGTACAGTTCCTCATGTCGTGGTGACTCCTAACTATAAAATTATTTGTTTCTACTTTATAACTGTATTTTTGCTACTGTTATGAATCATTGTGTAAATGTCCGATATGCAGGATATCTGATATGTGACCCCTAAATGGAGTTGAGAATCACTGAAGTAGAGGTAAACAAATCAGGTAGAAATGTTCTCTGGATGTTTTGTTTGAAGAGGTCCACAGGCAAGTAGAATAATTGAAAGCCACTAATGCAATTTAGTTTTCATTTACTAGAGAACCAGAGAGAGCTGAGTTTATCCTGTCAGTATTTGAACAGGATGTTAGGGGAAGATTAGGCAAGTTAAGGCGTCTTCACATTGCTGTGAAAAGCACTAGCAATTTGCTTCATGTAAAACAGAAGTGATTACTCACTATATTTCTTCATGTCGTGTAGTAATAACAATTAAGTGAAGTTAGACTACAGATTACTTGGCGAGGCAGCCCCAGTCACCTCTAATGGAAAAGAAGAAAAATAGCATTGACAACTTTTGGCAGGTCTCATCATTAGAAATGCCCATATTGCCAGAAAGAAAAGAAGCTGCATCCAATAATGTAAACCTAAAAGTTCTTTAGGCCCTGAGGAAAAAAAAAGGTGACAATCTGTAGTGGAGAAGCATTAATTGTCGAGGAGCACAGATCATTGTAATGGGGAAACTGTCTCTGTTATTAACACAATTATTTTCTACAAGGTCCTTGAGTAAAGGTTCCATTAGAAAAATCGCATCTGAGTTTTCAAAGCATGGGAAGCAACACGGAAAGGTATAGTCATTAGTAAAATAAAGTCTAGTGACTTATGTGCTACCTAAGGGCCTTGTAAATAGAAGCCGTGTTAATATAGCACCTACAGCTAAAATTTATTAAGAAATTGAACAGTTAAATGACACTTTTCTTAAATTAATAGAAGTTATTTTTTTGAAATCTATTGAAGATAGCAATTCTATATACAAGCATGTATATTTTATATGTGAATATCCATATATTCATATTTTATATTAACATTTGAATCAGATTTTTGACGTCTCATCTGCTTACCTTCAATTCACTAATTACCTTTCCACTCATGGATGGCAATTATTTAGAGATACTAAGCACCTCCTTTGTGAAGACAGTAGAATATTATTCTATTCATAGGCTCAAACGAGAGGTCATAGAATCTGAAGTCTGGACTAGATGGTCTCTTAATGAGCTATCTAGATTTGAATTTATGACTTGGCTGTCAAGATGTAGTCCATTTCTAAATCATAACTCAGTTTTGTGGGCTGTCTTTCTAATGTTTATAGCTTCTGCTATTTTGCATCTGGTATACATTATTTGCCTCATCCCAGTGCCAATACTTTCAAATATTCTAACTTCTTTGTGTTAAATGGTGGTTAGCACACATATAGTCATTGAACAGCTTCTTCCTTTTGGAAATGAACTCTTGGGTGAGATAGAGATTTGTGAAAAAGGAATGGAAGTAGAACATGTTGGCAACTCGTAAGCAATGGCATGTAACCTGGGGTATCTGACATAGATCAACCTATACACTGGCCTTCTATAATCTTAAATGGGGCGATTCGCTTCTAAATGCTGAAGCAGGAAAGCAATTCTGAAGTGAGCAGAGAAGAGCTATATCTTTTTAAAGCCAGTTTTCTTCTCATTTCTCTGTGTACCTCACCAAGCCAAAATGCTACATATAGGACAGTTTATTTTTTCAAGTACATTTTTTTTTGCTAGCTTCCTTGCAGAATCAGCCTTATGGGTATGAAGCCAATTTCTACAGACTTACTCTGGTGTGTGCAGCAGAAGAGACAGGAATAATTTTGTAGTCTAGATGTCAGTACATACTGAAGTATCTTCCCTTGAAAGATTCTAACTTAGCACTATTATGGAACCATGTCAACACTTGAGCAGAACTATGCCTTTTTTGAGCAGCATTAACAGTGATAAAAAATGCACATAGAGCTAGTAGATTGCAGCTAATCAAGAGCACTACTTCAGTTTACTATGAATGATTTATACATAGTACATGGGGCAAGGAAATCATTAGTAATAATATCACACTCTATTATCACTACAAGGTCATCTTAGTGATTTTTTTCCAAAGGTGGCAATGATGTTATTGGCCTACATTCTTTAAAAAAATGTATTTAAATATTATCTTTTATCTTTATATAGTCATAGCATTTTTGAAAGATGTGTTCTCACTTTTGAGAATTTCCAAATATAAAAGAAGTAGATTTGGGAATTAGTTGATTGATAAATTGGTGCCACAAGATTAATTAAATGTCAATCATAAAATATCAAAATGTTAAAGTTTAACGTTGACATTTTCTTTTTCTTCTGCTTTGATTTACAATACTACCTTTTCTACAACGGAATTCTTAAGGAATTAAAATACATCTATTAACACAAGATTATACATTCATTACAGAAATGGTAGATAATGTAAATATACCCAAAAGAGAATCATGTATTTTAAATATAGTTTTCTATACTGATTGCATTTTAAATTACTTTATTACATATGTTTTGTTTACTAATATTTTGATAATAATTTCTATTAATTAATTATATACACACAGAGAGAAAGAGAGAGAGAGAGAGAGAGAGAGAGAGAGAGAGAGAGAGAGAGAAAGCAGTAAAAAAGTAGCCCAAAAGAAATCTAACACTCTTTGTCAAATGGTCCCGCTACATCAGGCTGCAGTGGCAAAGAGCCCTTCTCTATAAAGCGGCTCAAAGTACCTCCTGCCACTAACCAGTTCACCCAGGCTCTGGACAGGCAAACAGCTACTCAGCTACTTAAGCTTGCCCACAACTACAGGCCAGAGAAGAAGCAAAGGCTACTAGCCCATGCTGAGAAGAAAGCTGCTGGCAAAGGAGACATCCCAACTAAGAGACCACCTGTCCTCTGAGCAATAGTCAATACAGTCTTGGTGGAGAACACGAAGGCTCAACTGGTGGTGATTGCCCATTTTGTAGACCCCATTGAGCTGGTGGTTTTCCTGCCTGCCCTGTGTTGAAAGATGGGGTGCCCTACTGCATCATCAAGGGAAAGGCCAGGCTGGGGGTACCTGGTCCACAGGAAGACATGCACCACTGTTGCCTCATGTAAGTTAACTGAGGAGACAGGATGCTCTGGCTAAGCTGGTGGAAACTATTAGGACCAATTATAATAGATACAACGAGATCCATTGCCACTAGGGAGGCAAAGTCTTGGGTCCTAAGTCTTCGGCTTACATTGCCAAGCTGGAAAAGGCAAAGGCTAAAGAACTCGCCGCTAAGCTGGGTTAAATGTCCATTGCTAAGGTTTCTATACATAAATATAATTATATATGTAGAAAAAAGATCAAATAAACTGCATATCTTTAAGGATTAACATTTACTGACAAGTTGCTTTCCAAAAATGTATCCATATACATTGCTTATGGGGGATTGTAAAGTTCATATGTTAACCATCATTAGATTACATATTGAATATATTATGTCACAGCAAAATATGTATCTTTCAAGTAGAGTGTATTAGTGTGGCTCCTTTTATGATAGTAGACCTTTTGTCCAAGTGCAACCATGATGTGCATTAAAAATATTTTACCTTCATTTTTATAAGTACTGTATAAAGATATCATGTGAGTCATTGAATCAAAGAATGAAGCAAAAAGGAAAAAAACATATATCTTGATGCTGGCTCTGCCACGTACCATATATATATATATATAATATACATATATATTTGTGGTAATGCTAGCTAATGAAGCTCTCTGAACCCTAGTTTTCCAAACTTAAACAATTATTTGGAGAAATAGATGAAGTCTGTATATGAAGGCTTTCAGTAAGTACAAGTAACTATTATACTTCAAGCAATTGTGGTTAGTATAAATTTCATGTTGTTAATGACATTGTGATATCATATCATCTCAAAATGTTGAGTATAAATTAAATGAGGTTGTATGGAGAGTAGGTGTAAATTCCATATTATTCTAGATATATACTATGCAATTCAGTCTTCAGCCTAGAATGTGACGAAATGGTAGTGTACTTGACTACATGCCTAAGAAGAAAAGTTTCATACCATGCACAGCAAAACATTAAAACAAAACCCCTTCTATCAGCAGTATAGTTAATATAATGGAAGTTTGAAGTAGACCTTTAAACAAGAAAAGCACTTCCCTTGTGAATTACAAAATAAATTACAGTGTATATATAGTCCGATTATGTGTGTGTGTGTGTGTGTGTGTGTGTGTGTGTATGTATCCCTTTCCGTCATGGAAGTACTCCATTGGATCTGTTTGTACATCTATATGAAAGATAATTTGGTCTAATTTTTTACAGGAATTACAAGAGTGACTTTTATTCTGCTTAACTTCTCTTCTGGATCTAACAAGGTATGTTCAATCTGTGCTGAATTTTTTGATATAGTAGTATGTATTATTGAGTTTATTTTAGCTGAAACACATAGCTTAATTTTTTAGAATTTTTTATACACTTTATAGATAAAAGTTTATTTACTCCATTATTATGAGGGAGTATTTGCAAAACATAGTAACTAACCCTAGGAGTTTGCATATCTAGTGGGATCCTCTGTAGAGTGAGTGGGAATAGTAGTTGCTAATAAGGAAATTTGCAAAATTATTTAATAGTTCTCAAGGGCTATAATAACTATGACACTTTTCCCTATCAATGGAACAAATATTTCTATTTGAAAGATTCAGAACAAAATTTGCCTCCTAAAATTCATGTCATGATTCTTTAAAAGGTAGCAAGTGAAATATTTAAATTTGAATTTTTGAATATTGACTAAGCTATTGCATTCATTTGTTTGGCTTTTCATTTTCTTCTTTTCATCTACCCATCTATCCAACCACATGTCTGTCCAATGAAAATTCACTATTTAGACATCAAAAATCATTGTACCCTTACTTCTGATAAATAACTAATATAGCTATAATTCAATTAGAGTATCAATTACGTGCTTTTAGCATCAGTCCTCTGGTGGAATATATAAGAAAATGTGGCAAGATTTGTAACATATGTTACAGTTCTTGATTTTATTAAAACATTAGTCATTATTCAGTTCTTCGTAACTTGGGAAGAGATAGTATTACACTTTTAAACTTTGCTCCCTATCTGTGATCATGCTATACACTATTAATCAAATATTAATTCTCATTCCAAGTGGAAACAATGAAAGGATTATCTGAATTTGAAGTAAGTTGGTAAGTCTTTGATATCACTTAGTATCTTTAAAACTACATAAATATAGAAGTAGAGAAAAAAAAAACAGAACTCCCTCAAACCTTAGAATTTGCAATGCACTTTGAAAAATATACTAAGTATAAAAATATTGTATTAAATATATCATTAATTAGAGGTCAACTAGTTATAATTGTTCTATAATGTGAGTTTAAAATATATTGGCCAATTGTGACCATATTAAGCATAACTCCATTACCATTCATCTAGATGTACTATCTTTAGGAGAATAATAATATGACAAAGTTTAGATAATTATATAACAAAAATTATGATCAGATAATCAAATTACAAAATTAAAAGAAAATTTCCTTAGAGAAGAATTCAAGATTTTCACATGTTATGTCATTTGCAAGATGTCTATGTGCCCTAATATCATTGTATGAAATTAATATATCTTTCATGCTAAGAAAGCTTTATAGCTAATGCAAATTAATAGAATATAACTAAGGGAAACATCCCTGACATACTTGAAAAATGCACACTTACAAACAAATATTGGCATTGACTAGATATTTCCTTCTTTAGTAAGAAAGCATGCCATGATAGAAAACCTGAACTCTACTCCTAATCTTAAGTCAACAATCCATTTCTACTTGTGTTATTTCTCCTTAGTTTTCTCCTCTATGCTAAAATATTGTGATGAATTATTATAATTTTTTCCCTGTTCAAAAATCCTATAGTTCAAAAATTAGAGGTAGTTGTTGGGCTAGAGAGACGGATACCTTGGTAAGTTTCTTGTAGCTTACATCATGAGGCTCTGGAGTTGATTTTCTGAACCCACTTTTCAAAAACAAGGTACATTTTATTACTTTGGAACACACCTGGGGCTGACACATAGATTCTCACTGAAGGAGTAAGTCCTATACAGGTTCAGTGAATGACCCTGTCTGAAAAAGTAAGGTTGAAAGTGACGGGGGAAGTGTGGTGGTTTGAATGAACAATGGTCTCCATAGGGTCATATATTTGAATGGTTGATTCCTAGTTGGTAGAACTGTTTGTGAAGGATTAGGAGGTATAGCCTTGTGGGAGGAGGAATGTCACCAGGAGTAGCCTTTGAAGTTTCAGAAGATCAGTCTATTCTCAGCTAGATCTCTCTTTCTCTGACTCATATTTGTCTGCCTGCCTGCTGCCATGCTCCCTGCCTTGCTGATCAGGGACTCAAGGACTCACCCTCAGAAACTATGAGCCTTTACAATAAATGCTTTGTTCTCTAAGTTGCTGTGGTTATAGTGTTTTGTCACAGCAATAAAAAATAGTCACTAAGGCAAGAAGACAGCTAACCTTGACCTCTGGTTTCCACAAACACAGGCACATACAAGCACAGGCACCCACAAATACATCCCCCTAACACACACACACATACATACACTCACTCACAAATCAGGATTCTTCTCAGGTATGTATATGAGTCAAGATTGGTTGTTAAATTGGAAAATATACACATAAATCAGCTGTCCAAAGATTTTCTGTTAAGTGGTTCAAATGAATTAGTAATAAAACACTTGTTTCTCTTTGAAACAAAGCAGCTGTGTATTCTTAAACGACTAGCACCCACTTACCTCACCCCATAGCAATATTTGTACTGGCATTATACTAATTAGACTAAAGTCTAAGTTTAACTAGTAGTTTCAAAGTTTTTTTTTTTCTTGGTAAAGGATTAGTGGTGGGATATTTCTATGCTGATTCTCTCTGTGTCTCTTAAAGTTTAGCAAGCTCTGTTTCTTCCCTTTTGCTTAGGTGTCATTCAAGGTCAAGCATCTCTCTGTGCCTTGAAAGCAGCCAAGTGCATAACCCGATGACTTCAAACTCCAATGCTTTCAATCTGGCACCTTTCATGAGCTTGTGTTCATATTAAAGCATTCAATATATATTCTCCTTCATCTACATATCACAGCAATAACATCCTGGGCAGGACAGTGCCTGGAGCAAATAACCACTTGGAGTTAATGATCTGAGGGGCAGCTGAAGGACCATTGACTCTTCCTAGTCTTTCCTTCATCCCAATAAAATGTCTATTCCTGAAGTGCCAAGCCTTCAACAATTTTCCATCACACATCAGATTAAGTAGTGGCTATAAATAATAGTATTTAATACATAATAATGAGATATGGCAATGCAATAAAATACCAACAATTCAAGTGCTAGATGATGGCTATTCTGATCAAACCAAAAAAAAAAAAAAAAAAGCAGCAGTAAATGAAGTTCATGAATCGTAATGTTTTAGAAGTGACTTTCATCTTACTGATTTGAAATGAAATAGAAGTAAAAATTCATGTAATATAAGGAATAGTTTGCTTTCTTTTGTTTCATATTCCACTGATGAATGATTCAGTTCAAAAATAATTTTATAATGCCTCTGACATCTTCTTTAAAATAGATTTTAAGTAGTTTAATTTCATTTTCCCTATCTAGAATTACACTCATGTTTTTGAAATATGTATAGCTGTGAACTAAGTAACAAATACAAGTATACAATAATTCTTTCCCAAATGAACTTTCATGTACTTTATTTATTACAGTGATACCCACTAAATTTTCACAATGGGGCATGGTCCTAAGTTCTGCTAAAATAAGAATCAGCAAGGGCAGGTCCTACAGTCAGAACCACATGGTATGTAGTTGAGTGCTGAAATACAGGCATTTATATGTCAAGTAATCAGTGTTGTTAGTATGTGTTATATAGATGCATTTGTTTTGGACATTATTCTTCCACGTGAAAAGGATTCATATATCAAATTCCTGTTTGGTAAAGCAATAATATATATATGATTGCAAATAGTTCCACATTCAAAAAACTTCCAGAAATCACAGCTTTTATGAGGCATAATTCCTTGTCCAAGCTCATCTTCTAATCTGTAGAATTTGTGACAATGCTATGCCATATGTTGGAAAGAATTAAGAGTTAAAGGTGCTAATCAATGGCCTTAAATTACAGAGGATTATTTGTATAGAATCAACATAATTACAAGGTCCTTAAAAATAGAAGAAGGTGATAGAATAGAGCTGCAGAAAGCATGAGAACAACCTAATATGGTATTGGCAGCTTTAAGATAGAGGGAGGGAGCAAGAAATATGGGCAACCTCTGGACGCTAATAAAGGCAAGGATTCATATTTGACTTACCCTGGTGCCTCAATTGAAAACTTCACCCTGCTGTCATCCTAAATTTATCCTATCAAAACCCATTTAAGACTTCTTTTTTTGTTGTTAGTTTATTTATTTTTATTCATTAATCCTTTTTTACAGTCCAGACTTCATATTCGTCCATGTGTGACCCTCTCTACCACTCACTATCCCATACTTCCCCTCTCCCTGCCTGTCTTCAAGAGGATGTCCTCACCCCCTACCCCAACCCGATCAGACCTCCCTACTCCCTGGGACTCAAGTCTCTTGAGGGTTAGGTGCATCTTCTCTTACTAAGGCCATACCGGGCAGTCCTCTGCTGTATATATGTTAGGGGCCTCATATCAGCTGGTGTATACTGCCTGGTTGGTGGCTCAGTGTCTGAGAGATATCTAGGGTCCAGGTCAGTTGATACTGCTAATCTTCCCATAGGGCCACCCTCCTCCTCAGCTTCTTCCAGTTTTTCCCTAATTCAACCACAGAGGTCCCTGGCTTCCATCCATTTGTTGGGTGTGAGTATCTGCATCTGATTATTTCAGCTCCTTGTTGGGCCTCTCAGAGGGCAACCATGCTTGGTTCCTGTCTGCAAGCACACCACAGCATCACTAACAGTGTTAGGGCCTCAGGCCTCCCTTGAGCTAGATCCCAATTGTGCCTGTCACTGGACTTCCTTTCTCTCATGCTCTTCTTCATTTTTGTCCCTGCAGTTACTTCAGACAGGAACAATTCTGGGTCAGACTTTTGATTGTGGGACAGCAACCCGAAACCTCCACTTGATGTCCTGTTACTCCACTGGAGGTGGACTCTATAAGTATCCCCTTCCTACTGTAGAACACTTCATCTAAGTTCCCTTCCTTTGAGTTTAAGAGTCTCTCATCTCCCATGTCTCTGGTACATTCTAGAGGGTTTCCCAACATACACCTCCTACCTCCCAAGGTTGCCTGTTTCCGTTCTTCCTGCTGGCCTTCAGGACTTCAGTCCCCCACCCCCAATACGTGATCATGTTTCCCCCTTCCTGTCCCCTCTCACACCCAGATCCTTCTCTCCCTCTGCCTCCCCCCCATGATTGCTTTCTCTCCCTCCCAAGTGGGATTGAGGAATCTTCGCTTGGGTCCTTCTGTTTGTTAACATTTTTGAGTTCTGTGTATCGTACATAGTATTCTGTACTTTTTTGGCTAATATCCACTTATTAGTGAGTATATACCATGCATGTCTTTTTTGGTCTGAGTTACCTCACTCAGGATTATCTTTTCTAGTTTGATCCATTTGTCTTCAAGACTCATGATGTCCTCATTCTTAATAGCTGAATAGTATTCCATATTGTAAATGATCCACAATTTTTGTATCTATTCTTCCATTGTGGGACATCTGAGTTGTTTCCAGCTTCTGGCTATCACACATATGGTAGCTATGAACATACTGAAACATGTGCCCCTGTGGTATGGTGGGCTATCTTTTGGGTATATGCCCAAGAATGGTATAGCTTGGTCTTCAGGTAGATCTATTTTGTTTTCTGAGGAACCTCCAGATTGATTTCCAGAGTGGTTGTACCAGTTTGCAATCCCATCAGCAATGGAGGAGTGTTCCTCTTTATCCACATTCTCACCAGCATGTGCTGTCACCTGAGTATTTAATCTTAACCATTCTGATTGGTGTAAGGTGGGATCTCAGGGTTGTTTTAATTTAGATTTACCCGATCACTAAGGACTTTGAACATTTCTTTAAGTGCTTCTTAGCCCTTTGAGATTCCTCTGTTGTGAATTCTTTGTTTAGTTCTATACATCATTTTTGATTGGGTTGTTTGCTTTTTAAAACAGGATAGTATTGGTACAGAGACAGAGAGGTTGATCAGTGGAATAGAAATAAAGATGTAGAATTAAAACCACACTTACAGACCCTTGATCTTTCACAAAGAAACCAAAAATATACAATGGAAAAAAGAAAGTATCTTCAACCAATGGTGCTGCTCTAACTGGCAGTCTGTATGTAGAAAAATGAAAATAGATTCATATTTGTCACCTTGCACAAGTTCAAGTGGATCAAGGACTTCAGTATAAAACCAGATACACTGAATCTAATAGAAGACAAAGTGGGAAAGAGCCTGAAACTCATTGGCACAGGGGGAAATTTCCTAAACAGAACTCCAATGGCTCAGACTCTAAGATCAAGAATTGATAAATGGGACCTCATGAAACTGGAAAGCTTCTATAAGGCAAAGGACATAGTCAATAGGGTGATAGAGGGCCAATATCCAAAATATATAAAGAACTCATTTAAGACTTTTTCCTGATTTTTTTGGATATATTTACTTACATTTCAGATGCCTTCCCCTTTCCCTATTTCCCCTTCCTAGAATCCCCTATCCCATCCCCCTCCTCCTTTTTGCTTTTATACCATTTTGATTACATGCATGTATTAAGGTGAGTTCTAGGTTGAGAACTAGCAATACAATAGATGCAAACAGTCAAGGAACTAGCAAGACAATAAACATAAATAGTCAAAGGACAAGCAAGGCAATAAATAAAATTCCATGAACACTCCCATGATCACTGTATCTAAAGGCTTATCAGGATGACCAAAATATCTGAGCCTACTTCCCTGTCCTAGCCCAAAGTCATTTTCATGCCTGAAGCCCACTTCCTTGTTCTAGCTTAAAATTTAGATTCCTGTCTGAAATTACTTCTTTTTTCTAGCCTAATGTTTAGATTCCTGCCTGAAATAAGTCCTCATTTAAGACTTCTAACTAATTGGACTCTAAGAGATTTTTGTGTTGTTTCGTATCATCAAATTCTCACTAATTCATTAGATTATAGTGAAGTTCTTGAGAAAATTTGCAAGTGTCTAGTTGTAATCCACTCATAATTGCTAATAGACATGGTTCATGTTACTTCTGCAATATCCCATCCAATGATCATCTCCAAGCCCCCAGATATTCTTTAGGCCATTCCTTCAGAGAAGCAATTTGTTAGGTCTTTGGCAACCCATTCTCATTCTCAGAGAGAATTTTAACCTTTCCCCATTCCTTCTATAGGTTATTTGATAACATTTTTCCAGTTCTTTTGTCCCACAACCACCTCCTTTTGAGTTTAGGGTACAAGAATTATGATTCAGTGGGAAGTCATCATTTTTAAACTCTTTTTGGGAGCACCTACAGCCATGAAAAGAATGGAGACACTATATTCCTAGTATGTTTTTCTAGCATGGATTTTTGAGAAGAAAACAATGATGAATTGAACATAATGTAGAATAGTAGTCTAATGTTTTTGGCCTACTTCTTAAAAGCATTCAGAAATGTGTTTGTAGCCTAGGATCATACCTTCCCTTCCTGAACTCTGTCTTGCTGCTCTTCCCTTCTCTTCTATCCCTCTATTTATAAAAATGCTGGTAGTTTAAGTGTGTCAACTTAAATGCCATACTGTTTATAATACCTATTTTTCATGCCATTCTTTCTTAAACATACTAGACTTGTATCATCCACAAGACAAAAGAAGAAAAAAGGAAAATGTTAAGGACAAGAGTGCAATACTCCATTGTATAATGGCAGAGGAACATACATCATCAATAGTTCTGCAATGTACATTACAATTACATTAAAACAAAATTTTCATTAAAACAAAAATTTCTGATCCATACATCTGAATTTCTTCTTAACTTGGTCTGCATGATGGCTAATATTTTATATTTCTAACATGTTCTCAGGGATAATGATGGCACAGGGCCATAGGATGTAATTTGAACATCATGGATTTTTAAATGTGCTAACTATATGAACTTGACCAGGATAGGTCACTTAATAGATGCAAGCTTTAAAAGAAAGCCTTGAAAACTAAGTAGATGATGCTTGTATCCAATATAACTAACAAGAAGTTTAGTAGTCAGAACTTAAAGGAAAACGTTTTTATCCCTATCAAGGAAGGGGCTGCTGAAATGTATAAACTGCCTTTATGATCAGGTTGTGTTCTACCATCCAGACAATTTGACCTTGTATTTTGTACCAGCTTCTGCTGCTCCCACCTAACTTGTATTTATATGCATTTGGTGCTATTTAAAGGCAAGATGAGAGACTTCAGATTTGGTGAGTACGAGGGGGATAGTGGACACTATTTCATATCTGTTGCATTTGGAGAACTTGTGAAACATTTAAGTGACAGAACCTGAAAAGAAAAAAAAAATAGTTTAACATTTAACTTAAACCAACTTGTATCAGTTTGTTCATCAACTTCTTATGCAAAATTGAAGCAAAATTTCTACTAGCTACATCACTATGTAGAATTGTTATTTTAGCTGGTTTTCTGAATTCTTTGTTATATGTGACACATACATACATACATATATACATATTACTAACAAGTGATTGTACTCTATTTTTGACTAATAGTGCGTGTGTATGTGTGTACACAAATGTAGTTTAATTGAGCTTTAATTTAGTGACTTTCTGTACATTTACAGTTTACTTACAAGGTTTTCCTAATGGTAAATTTGTCATTGCTGGCAATCATCTTTAGTAGTATAGATCAGTGAATTCAAAGTATGTTCATTTTTAAGTTCACTGTTTTAGAAAAAAATAAAGCTCAAGGGATAAGAGGATATTAATGTTGTTAAGGCGAGAGTGAGAATGTTGTTTTAGCCCTTTCTATTGTGGACTATTTCAGTAATGGTCAGATTTTTCACAACCAACAGATTTTTCACAAACCTTCAGGGTTGAAGGTAGTTTGAGAAGAAACTCTCTTAAAACAGGGTAAAACTTCTAAATGCTAAGCAAAATGTTTAAATTAATAGAATTGATGTTGCTGCAAAGGGGGTTATTATTTTTAAGTTGATTATATGTGCATTATTGCCTTGCATATATATGTATGGGTATGCATATGCTCATATACTATATACCTCCATTCACTTATCATTTTGTGGTCCCATGAACCCATAGAATCTTCTCAATGTGAACGGCAAAAAACTTATAAAGCAAATAATTATAACTTTTCTTTACCAAAACCTCAATGAAAAAGATAGAATGAACTGTGCCATTTATTCTTTTGAAGATTGATCATATACTTGTAATTTGTAGATAGGTTAGAGACTCATCTACTTCCAGTCACAAGGTTCATAATGAACCTAACTTGTAGATTGAATTTAGTTTCTTGTAACCTTTAGCTATGACCTTTCAAGGAAAATACAAATATTACTCAGTTGGTACTTGTCTCTCTAGCTCAGAAGAAAAGTAGAAAAATAAAAAACAATGGAAAAGCAACTATAAGATTGAATAAAAAACCTAGAGGGTTTGGTAAATGCCTTTAGAGAGACCATGACCGGAAAGATATGTGGGTTTACAGACAGGATGATTAAGTAATAAGGTGGTACTTGATGGAGATGAAGCTTATTGTTTCTGAGCAGAAGTTCTTTCATGAGATTATTAGTATTTCATCTGACCGATGAAAGCAACAATATGCATTTTCGGGGAACCAAAGACTGTTTCATAGTTCATCTTTTCATAATTAACTTAAAACCACTTGAAATATTAAGAATTTAAATATTTTCCCTTTAAAAAGAAAGAAAAGTAATGATAAAAATTGTAAAAGAAGAACAAAAGGAAAGCAGAACCCTGTAATATGTGACATATAAACTGCAGAAGTGACCATTTTCTCTAGGATGGGTGTGTAACTAATGACCTTCAAATAGCATCTTGTTTTCACTAGGGATCTGACAAATATCAGTTGAAACAATATAACATAGATAATTCAATGACGTTTTATGAAAATGCACCAGCTATCTATTTTTGTCCCATATTCATTCGCATATCTGCATATGCATTTGAATTCTGGATGCATTTTAAAGGATACAGCTGACTAGATCTTCCTTGGAATGGAAATGATACCAACTATATGACTCAGTCTTTTCAAAATAAGCTAATAGATGTCACACAAATTCCCATTGTCCTTAATTTTATCTAATTCTATAAGTTTCTTGGTTAAAAAGCACCTTGATTGATGCTATAATATTTTTACTCAGCTTACCACAACATCCTGTAGGATCTGTCATTGTGTCATTCGTACTAATTTGTACCAAGATGATAGTTTTAATCATAAGAGTGCATGAAGTTAATGCTCATTTTACTGCTGACAGTCATTTGAGGAGGTGGAAGAAGGCGCTGAAAGAGATCCTTTGGTAATTCTAAGAAAGGCTGATTTTCTGTTAAGTACATTTTTGTAAGTCATTTTGTCATTTCGTAAACATGCAATGATTATTCCTTCAGACAGATGAAATATTCATTAAGAAGAGAAGTGAGGAAATCACAGTACTATTAAAGAATAGCAAAAGAGTGGGAGGCCTGTCAAGAATGCTCTGACCTGAGGAAAAAGAAATCAGAGTGCCATAGAGAGGGACCATAGAATGAAAACTTTTTTTAAAGGTTATTTCCATAAAGTCTGTAAAAATCTTGGCCTCCATTAAGATTTTTGTCCCCGAGAGCCTAAATTGTAAGGTATGTGCTTTGTCTGCAGAATAAAAAAGGAGATCTTCACTTAATCATTATCCTGGGAGCTGAACAGCCTGCTAAATTTGAATAAAAATGCTTCCTTCATTACTGATGGGAACACAGAGTTCCATGTATCAGTGATTTATGGAGAGCTTACTAACAGGGCTAACTTATAAATGAATGGTCAGTTTAAAGAATAATACTATTTGTTAATGTGTCTAGTATCAAATGAGATATATTATGCTTCCAAATTCAAAGGAAAAAAAAATCTACCCAGTGAACATTGCCAGTGAAAATTTTACTTTGCTTTCCACATACAGTGAGAGATCATGGCCAAGCATCTCTTTGTAAAGTTCATTTCTCTGTTTTATCTTTGTCCTTCTGAGATGGCCTCCTTCTACTTCATACACTTTAACACCTTATCAATACCTTCCTAAAGCTCAACATGTTGCTTTGCTTGTAGCATTGCCAGTGTATTTTGGTTTTGTGGTTGATTGAGTTACAGTTCACTTCTTCCTGTAAGAAGGATCAAGTCACTTTGAAAGAAGGCTTTTTTTGGGGGGGGGGGGGGCGGGGGCTACATCTTTTCTTCTATGTTGGTATTTTTTTCTTTGGAACATTTCTGTATATATTTTACCAGAATCACTATCCTATCATTCATGCAAAGGAAAGGGAGCTGGAGAGAGAGAGTTCAGTGGTTAGGAGAACTTGTTCTTGCAGAGGACCCAGGTCGGGTTGTGAACATTCAAATGGTAGCTTACAGTCACTTGTATCCCTAGCTCCAGGGGTTCTGACATTGCCTTTTGGCTGTACATATGTGGTGCACGTTCATGCTTGCAAACACTCGTATAAAGGAAAAGGAAAAAATGAATAAATCTGTAACAAAAAGGACAGGAACAAAACTGATACACTTATCATGCTTTAGATGAACAATCAGAACATTTTATCAAGGATATCAGATGAGAATGGATGCCCCAGGGAGTTTAGAGTTCTGGTGGGGGGGGGCAGGGAGGAGGTATGGGATATGGAACAGAGGGTGGACTAGGAGGGGAATAAAATCTGGAATTTAAAATAAATAAATAAATAAGCTCCATAGAGGTGGTAACCATATATATTTTATCTTTAATGACTAGCAAGTGCCTAGAACAGCATCTCACACTTGTAGATATTTAGCAAATACATATTTAATGCTTTAATGAATGAATCTCAGAAACAGAACTATGCTAACCCAACAGAGGGGAATAAAAATCTCCTCTTGACTTGCCTGATGCACTTCAATATATTATACTGTACCTAACATGCTGAGATTTTTTCCACATAGTCATATATTTAAGGTAATAATTGAATATCTAAGTGCAATTTATTCCCATGCTAAATTATACTTCTTGTGGGACAGCATGGCAGGATTCTACTCGGGGTACTACAAATTATAGTGATAGGGTGAAATGTGTTTTCATGTCTGTTTGTAAAATGTGGAATATTATTGAATTACTTTAAATGTCATGTTTGAGATGAGTTTAGGCTGGATTCTTTGGGCTTGACACATTCAGTCTGTCATCTTGTCCTTAGAGATGCTGAAAATTAAGTGGGGAATCTTTAAATAATTTATTTTATAAGTTTGCTCATAGCTATGTGGTTTATCAAGCCAGATGTCAGTACCCTCAGATGCTGCTTGAACATAAATTAAAGTTGGTGCCGCATATCAAAGAACGGCATGCAAAATGGAAAGAAACCACTGTAATCTGTGCTGGGAAGGATGTCTTCTTTTTTAAACCGTTAGATAATGTGGAGGAGAAAAAAAGGCTAATTCATTCATAAAAGAAGGTTGCTTAAATATCAGGGGAAATCCTGTTCCTTGTATGTATAATGACGTAACTCACATGTCTGGAACTGGAAGTCTATAATAGATATCTTATTCTGGTTCCACGCCTTCGTATCCTTAGAAGACATTTTTTTTCCTGTTCTTTTTCAAATGCAGTAGACCTAGTGTAGGTTTTATGATTCTGGCATCAACATTTCCAGTTTCTGGTTTAAAAAAAAAAAACTGGTCTAGACGATGTTTTAACAGGGCGTTTTATTCTAGTGAGAAATTATGCGTCTGAGCTCATCTTCCCTGACATAAATGGAAAACAAACAACAGCCTCTATGTAATTTAAGCAAGGTTGTGGAGACGACTTCAAATGATAGAAACAAAGCGGAATTCTTCCCAACACTGCACACATCCACAGTGGGGCCTTGGGTAAGTCAGCTGCTATGTCTGGGTTTGTTTCTCATAGAAGGTGAGGAATTTAGGATGAATCATCTCTCAGTTTCTTTGCATGCCCAGAATTCTTTGAGAAGAAGTAAAGTCTCAGCGACCTCTATCTGAGTTCTCTTTGTTTTATTAAATTCTGCCTATGATTTAAGGCCCATGACAGATTTACAAGGATCCTAATTCCTGCATGATTTTCTTCATTTTCCCAAAGTATGTACATAATCAGGAAGGCATATTTTACATGTTTATATCATCTCACTTATCCAGTTTTTATCTAGTTTATCTGGTGTATTTTTCATATTAAAAATTGTTTCTCTAAATATATTACACAAGACTTTTAAATACATCATTATGTCTAATACCATTTCCTTCATGGAACCTGGGATATTATGAGGTATGGCAAAATTTGTCAAATACTTAAAATGAGATGCTAATCACTTAGCATTAGGACTAATAAAAGTTCAAATATACAAAGATAGCATTTTTTCTGTAGGAGACCAACTGACTTGGTAGCTAAAAGAGTATAAAGGCCCATGTGTCAGCCTACTTTGATGTCTACAAACAAAATTACTCTATTCTCTGTGACTTATTGAAAACAAAACAAAACAAAACAAAACAAAACGGAAATTGTATTCTCCTAGTTCTGGATGCTAGGAGGTCCATCATGATGGTGCTAGCAAATTCAATGTCATGACATAACTGGTCATCTACTTCACAGACAACATCTTCTCACTACTCTTCACATAATGTCAGGGGTGAAAGGTCTCTCTGGGACCTCATTTTAAGGGCATTTATTCAATTCAGGGAAACAAATCCTCATGGTCTATTCAGTTTCCAGATTCCATTTTCCTTCCTGTGTCTAGGAAGGCACAAACACTTAGATCATATCACGTCCACTGAAAATCATTGCCCTAGACTCCAACATTGAAAAAATATTGTAATTAATTTGATCTTTCATAACTACAAAGATCTACCTGGGTATATCATTTGTGAGACATAAGTCCATCTTTTTCATGAAGGTATTATTTTTGTCATTTTTCTTTTCTGGAATTCTTATATCAAAAATATCCTAGTTATGATTTCTTTTACTATGGAATAACAGCATGAACAATAGCAACTTTATGAGGAGAGGGTTTATTTGGCCTACATTTCCATATTGCAGACCATATTTGAAGAAAGTCAGGGCAGGGACTGAATCAGAGGCCATTGCTGAATTCTGCTTATAGTCTTGCTCCCAGAGGCTTGTTCCTACTTTTTTATACACCGAGAACCACCTTCTCATGGTTAGCAGCAACTGCAACTGCCTGCCCTCCCACAGAGATCATTGATTAAGAAAATACCTCCCAGGCTTGACTCCAGGCCAATCTTACAGAGATATTTTCTCAATTGTTATTCCCTGTTTTCAGAAAACTGCAGCTGGAGTCAGGTTGAAAAACTAGAAAAACAACAAACAAACAGATTAACACAGTCCAGTCAGCATGAAGAAAGGCCACATTATGAGCTGTTGTGATAGACACTCTAGTGAATGTGAGGACAGTTAGTGTGCATAAAGTATACTCCATGTGTTTGCAGGAAGGAAGATGGGATATACAACAAGCACAAAAAATAACTTCTATACTATAGTGTAATGAAAACATATTCAAAGTATATATGAGCTGATCAGCAGTCAAAGCCAAATGGGCTTCTGGCTTTCTTTTGGTTTATGTTTTAGAAAGTACTTCCAAAATGTTACAGTGATTTGAGCTTTAGAAAATAAGTTAGAACATGGCCTTTGGGAGATGGGACAAAGTCCATTCAAGGCTGAAATATTAGAATAAGAAAAAAACATAAAGACATATAACTGATATGTCTTCCTGACCACTTGGTTTTGTTAGATTAGAGAACCTTTAGGAAAAACATTTCAGAAGATATGACTCAAATGACAAGACATCTTCCTGACTTATTATTCACGTTTCGGGTTCATTTAATTTCCTCACGGCTCTTCAAAGAATTGTATTTTAACTAAGCAAATTAAGATGGGTTGTGGATGTATACGTGTGAGATAAGACCAAAGCTATTTAAAAATATCTGAGGGTCAGATATAAACTAGATATCCCAGTTCATTTAAAAGCAAAGCCAAAGCCTGTCTGTGAACCAAATTAAGAAAGAGGAAAATAACTCTGATTTATGCCAGCCATGTGTGGCCACTATAGCCAGTTTGTTAGTCAGTTCTTTGTAATTGGATTTCTGAATTATTTGTTCTTCCTACATTATTGCCATCTTTAGGAAGAATGTGATCATTTTTCAGCTTCCTGCATTGATAAGTAGGTATACAACTCCTACTGTTTTTCATGTGTGTCTAATTTTTGCCACTCTGCTGAAAATATGTGACAAATCAGAAGTCAGTATATTGCATTTTACATCCTTAGTAGGAAACAGCTTCAGCGGGAGGTACAGGATAATACAGAATACTCCAGTAGAAGCAATTCATTTCCGCCTGCAAGCATTCGTGTGGTACAGTTGTCCAAGCTCTAGCCATGGATAGAGGGGCAAAAGATGCAGCTTTCCCCTCAAAGTACTTACTTTTAAGGATGACCTGAATACATACACGTCGTATTTATTTTCTCTGGCTAGATAAGAAACGTTTATAATCTAAATGACTGATAATGAAAGCAATTCATTATTTCACAAATTTTGCAAGTCAAGTGTATGGACCTGACTTAAACTGTTTTTCTTCTCACAAGGCTGTATTGCAGTGTTAGCTATACTTATTTTCATTTGACGGTTGAGTAGGGAATAGTCTACATCCAGTTCTTGCAGGACAGACTTCTTCACAAACACAAGTACATAGCAGTGTATTTCTTCAGATCAAGCAATAGAAAGGATCTGCAGTGATTCAAATATCTAACATCAGTGATGACCTAGACACCCTTTGAAAGGACTTTTCTGATTATACTAGGCTTACTTAGAATAAATGAGCTTACATGAAACCAAAGTCAATTAACTGGGGTCTTAGTTACTCCTGAAAAGTCACTTTGGCTTTCCTGTATTCTGTTTTCTACAAATATTTCACAACATCAGTCCATATTCAAATAAAGGATATTAATACAGGGACATGACTTACTATCATTTGTTTGCTGCCACAGTCAACACTAAGTACAAATAGTGGAGGTAAAAAAATCCTCTTATATGACTGGATTTTTAATCTCAGTAGAAAGTATGTGTAATGACTGAGAAAACCCAAAGCAAACTTGTAGTGGGGGTGATGTACTCATTCAGGAAATGCTTTAAAACAAATTTATCCACACACCCTTGGATCCGATGCTAACAGCTGAGGCTGAAACAAATGGCTTAGACACAGCTTTACAGCATTCCAAGTGCGAACTCAGAAGATTTTAGAACTCTAAAAGATGTTTCTGTCTAGAAAAAAAAAAAAGAAAAAGAAAAAAGTAAAGAAATTCTACAAAAATAGATGGCAACAAACACATTTCTTTATAGCTACAGATTTCATATATTTAGTTGTACAGGTACAACTTGCTTTTGTGTGACAGATGTTTCCATCAGAGATGAAATGGACTTGCTTATTCACCTGAAAAAGCGAACCCTAAACAGACCAAAGCAATAGTTACACAACTGTACATACTGAATCAGTGGGGGATTTTGTTTGTTTGTTTTTGATTTTGATTTTTGATTTTTGATGTTTGTTTTGTTTTGTTTGAACAGGTTTGGATATTTTGATTGTTTTGTTTATTGGACTTACTAACAAGTGGCTGAGGAGTTACTCACAAGGAGATGTTCCTTGTAAATAAAAAGTGGTTGCATCACCCAAAAGCCTACCATTACACTGCTGTGGACTCCTGTAAACCTGTAACCCTGGAGTTTCTCTCTGGAGCATGCAGGCAGCTTGCTGTCAGAATAGCTCTTTCTCTGCAGTTTGGCTATTCAGAGTCTGTGACCACAAGCTTCAGTTTACTCTTTTTTATAATGTGGAGTCTGAGCCTTCAAGAATGTTCCAGTTCTGTTCTCCAGGATGTGTAACTTTTGTTTACCTCCTGAGGCTGAAGAGCCTCCTCTTTCCTTCAATATTTCAATTCAGAGGAAATGTTGCAATTCACATAAAATGTCTTAGAAGGACATACAAAAACCACACCAACAGAAGTAATGAAAGTGTATTTGAATGAGTAGAAGAATCTTATTATATGTCCCTTGATACCAAATTGTGATAGATTTATTTGGCCTCTCTATGTATGTTGTGTGGAACATGGAAAGTTATGATGTTCACATCCTGGATTTGGAAATCTTGCTCTCTGGTGCATTCAGGTAATGAGCGTGGGTAAAGAACAGAGTGACTCCTCAGTACATTCCTTGCATTCCCAGATTTCTGAAACTTGGTTTGAATTTTTTCCTACTATTATGCTATTGAATCTGAGAGGCAAGCCAATCACACCTACCGAGCAATGTTTACCACTCCCATTTTACAAAATTACTTATCTAGATCTGACAAGTAGAATGGTGAACACCATGACCTTAAATATAGGTTTTATACTTCAAAGATAGACTTTCTTGCACTGTGTTTATGAGTTAATGAGGAAGTATAATGGAAGAGCAATCACTAAAGAAAACAAAAGCATCCAGCCTCTTTAGTTCTTCATTACAATAAAAGATCCTGTGTTTGGTGGGTTCCCTTTCCATTGTTCATTTTAAGTTCCAAATAGTGGATGATTGTAGACTCGAAGTACTTATACTGCAAAGATTAAAAAAGATATATGTTATTGTTTCTAAAATGTATTGTTAAATTCCGATAGAAAGACAACTTAAGTAGGTTCTCCTTACCCCATTAGTGAATTGATCTCTTTACTGAGAGTGGAATTTTGCAAGCATCCTTTTCCTACAGTAATTGTAATGATGTGAGCATTTGACCACTGGGAATGAGAAAGCAATCACAAAATCATTTCATATAGGTTATTGCCCAACAGACAGGATATTACATTTCAAGGCAATGTTGACTGTTTGTTCAAAGCTACTCTGGAATGTTTTTTGTCTATCCAATTTCACCAGAGATTTTTGTTATTTCTTCTACTCAGCTGCTTTGGGCTAAAAGTTAGGATAGTATTGTTTTGTTTTTGTTTGTTTTTGAATTCTTAATGATGGTTTAGTCACCCCAAGTTGCTCTATTTTTTTTTAATGAAATGTGTTGTACATCAATTCCAAAAAGGAACAGATATTGCCACTCCAAGTTATTTGTAAATCTCCCCTGAAGTAAAAACTGTGGTGTTACTTCAGTTTGCAAAGTCCTAGCCCCCAAGCTGATAGGCATGGTGACATCATATGTCAATATGGAGAAGATGAAAGTTGTGATTCTTTAGTGTACATTATCAGCTAACATTCAATTTGATCCACTTTTAATTATAGGTAAGTCATTTCAGAGACATATTAAATATATACCAAGCTTTCTATCTAAACATCCTGTTACCCAGCGAAGAGAAAAATCTTATCATCATAAAATTATATATTTTTGTGATCTCTGTATTTAATATGCCATAGTATGTGTATCATGAGCTTCTTAGTTTACACCATCAGTACTTTACACATATTCCAGGGTCTTGATTGTTAGTTGTTGGCTTTATTACAGTTAACATTAGTATAATGCTGAGAAATTCATATGCTGTCTCGAGGCCTCAGTATTTCAGCTTATTTTTCAAAGATTTCCTGACAAAAGACAACCCATTATATTCATATAATCACACACAGACGCGCACACACACACACACACACACACACACACAAACACACACACACACACATGAACTACGATGGTCAGAATTGATACTATGAAGAAATGTTAGTCACTTGGATGAGCCTGATAGTTAGACTTATTATATGGCAAATATGTGTAAATACATACTTCTGGAGCTACGAGGATGACCTAGTGGGTAAAGCACCTGTTACTCAAGCACTAACATTTGAACACAGACCCCGTTGCTGCATGTGTCGTGTATCTAGCTCCAGCCTTTGGAAGGAATGGGGAGATGGAGATAGGAGGAAGCCCTGAAGCTCATCCCAGCCTGTCCGAATGCATGAACTTCAATGTTAGCGAGACTGTCTTTGAAAACAAAATGTGGAGAGGAATTCAAGAAAGACATCTGACTTTAATCTCTGTTCTTCATATGTGCATCCATATAACCACATATCTACACCCATGTGCACACATACACATGTTATACACATACCTCACATAATAAAAAATGTGATCACTCCCTAGTGTAAATATGGGTATTAAAGTGTTTTTATGTGAACTTAAATGTTGTTCTGTAAGAAGGTCACAATGCCTTATAATTAAAATGCATAATTAAAAATAGCCTAGGTTTTCAAAAGTCCCCAAATTCCCAATTTTTACATAAAGTAATACGTGTAATTAGAGTTTACTCTTTAACAAGAAACTTACAGAATAAGGTACAGATATTGATGTGTTGTGTTGGAATGCTATTATATATCCTTATGTATTTTCAAGGCACACTATATTACATATCTAAAACTCAAGTGCCATTGACACTAAATCATTTGAGTTATTACTTATACAAATTACTTTTCTCCCCAATGGCAGGAACTGTGGCTTTTAAAAGCACTTGGAAAGTAGGTCAGGACAACATCTTTCAGGCATTTGGAATCTAGATATCTAAATTTTTTTCCATGCTACATAGTAAAATAAATTTTGATTTCCTATGTAGATGGTATTTTGTAAGTAAAAGAGTATCTTACATATTCATTTACATTTCTCAGTAGTCTCATATAATGATTTCTTTATGAATCATGGGTATAGTGACTATTGCAAGAGCCAGAGGGAGTTGAAAAAAATCTAGCTTCCTCTATATTTCTGTTTAATATACAAAATTAATTCTTTTTCCTACTGTTCTTTTCCAGCTTCTCTTTCTGTGTCTTTCCAGATGGGTTGGGGAGGGCGGTCCTGGAGTAAAAGTCAGGGTCAAGCTATATCCAAACTGGAAATCTCATCCTGAGACAGGCAAGAGTAGGATCACTACCTGTCACAGTAGTCCTGCATGCTCATCTTTGCCCACCAGAAGTGGTAGCCAAGTTATACTTTCTCTCCCCTTATAAGGTTATAATGTTGAGCTTAGAATTCCTCCTTATGATAATGAAGCATCCCCAGTGCGCTGGCCTGGGCAATGATGTACCTTCATCCCAAAAGCCCCTCCTCATCCCCAAAGGTTTAAGTAGCCTTTGTCCCCACATTCCCATTAAATAACTTGTTTCACTAAAGTCCCCTTCCAGGGTCTCTTCTTGCCCTGCTCACTACTGCCCTTCTCACAATCTACTGGTTGTGATCGCGGCATTATGGGCCGGGAAGTGGAGCCTGAATGACAGAGAAAGAAAGGAAAAGAGGATGTGTATTTTGTTAATATTTACACAATGAAGGTCATTACTACACTGAAGATATATTCTCAGAAAAGTTTTGGTAAATAATAAATCAATGAAGTAAGTTCACATGCGTTTATGAAGTGTCTGTTATAGACTTGGTGTTCAGTCAGGTACAAAATAATCCCTTTGAGATGATAACCTCCTGTACTTTAAATTTAAAGTTTATACAAATCCAGAAAAGAGAAATTAGGTGTAGCTTGTAGTATTTATAGTCTTAAGAAAGCTCTGAAGTGTAGAGACTCATAAATGAAAACAATGACATTTGAGAAGATGATGAGTAAAGCTCTCACAATACTGAATAGACAAGAAACATCTGAGTGTTTGAAGCATTTTGGGTGTAATGAAACAGCATTAAAGGAGATAGAGGGCTGGACACATGGTTCAGTGATTATGAGCACTTACTACTCTTACAAAAACCCAGGTTTGGCTCCAAGCACCCACATGGTGGCTGACAACTGCCCATAACTCCGATGCCAGCAGATCTGACATGATCTTTTGACTTCTACAAGCACTAAACATGCACTTAGTGCTCAGAACATATACATAGGAAAAACACTCATATCTAAATAAAAATAAATGAATTTTTAAAAACTACTCTAATAAAGAAGATATTGGGAGTAGTTGGGAAAGAATAAAGTTTTATCATTTAAAAGGATATTGCCATAAGGCTTGTCTATGAGACATTTACACAAATGGCTAATTTAGGCATTGCATACACACATGGCTGAAACTAAGGAACTAGTAGTTTTGGAAATAACTGATTTGGAACTATTATACAAACATTCAGTTGGGTTGAATTCAGTTGTTTGTCTCCAAATCAACTCATTATTAGAGAAGAATAGATAAAATAAGCACATTTCATTGCTGATAGATAAACCAGTTTATAAATTACCTTGAAAATTTGTCTCTTCAGCTATAAGTTTTAGTGTGGTATTGATAGGTTAAGAGTCATATAAATATTGGCAGGTGGTAGCAAAATATTTAGATTTAAGAGGTATTTGCAAACAGACATGCCAGAATAAATGCTTATGCAAGAATGTCACAAAATAATATGATTTATTTTATTACATTATTTTCAGTGGTTCAGAATTTACTAACTTATAAATAAGAAATTAGAGAATAAACAATATTGAGAAGAAAAGTGACAAAAGGCACATTTTATATGTCATATTTAAATACTGTGTTTTGAGAAATAAAGCTCTTATTTGGAGAAAGGTATTTCTGAACAGACAGCATGCATTTGTCAAAAAAAAAATCAGAAAGGTTAATATCAGGCATAACATTAAGCAGATCAAAATGTCACTTCAAACTTACATTTCCTGAGAGAATAAAGACAACTTTATCCTTAAACAACACTCTAGGGATACAGATATTTTGGCTTCTTCAAACCAACTTAACAAAAAGTTATGCTGATTCCTTTTTATCATTAGTTACTAATACTTTCTAAATAGCCATTATGGAAATGTGAATGATGTTGTGAAGACTGCCTGGTTGTGACAGCCTTTAGCAAAGACAGCTCACGAGCAAATGACACTGATGGCAGTGTGCAGAGGACAATGTGAGACAAGAAAGTCCCTTTGGGAAAAGAACCACTTTTTGGTGGCAATTCTTGCCCAACAGCCATGTACAGCTGCTATTGATTTTTCTTCAGCTTCCAGTTTATAGTTGTAACAGTAACAACATCCAGAGAGACTGGAGGCAGGAGTGCCATTTACCAGTCCACTAGCACAGCCCTAGAAAACATTGATAGTAACTTGAATTAAAGCAATAGCCATAGGGATTGTAAGACATGGACATATGGAATAGACAGTACGGTGGTTCAAATTTTCAGGTGATGTTGACTTTGGAAAGGTAGAATATAACAATTAAAAGTGGGAAACCCAAACTGACTTTAAGGAGGTTTCAGTCATGGGGATTGAAAGTGTAGGCATTGATGAAGGAAATTGAGCATACATGTAGCAGGGTAGCTGTTCAATTGAGTAAATCCATCCATTCTGTATATATTGCCTCTAATATAGCCATAATTGTAACTTCTGGGGTGTTTGTGTTTAGTGGGTTTGTGTGTGTGTGTGTGTGTGTGTGTGTGTGTACATGTGTGTGTGTATGTGAGAGGGGGGAGGTGTGTGGCTGTTAGATATGAGGGTCATAGGTATCTTTAAAAGTTAGGCTTTTATTCAGGTGATAGCAAGTAATGAAACTGTCCATGGAAGGAATAAAGGAACCTAGGTAAATAAATAAATAAATCTGAGAAAACTGTTTAAGGTACTAGTACAGGGAACATAGCCAATGAAAGAGTTACAGCCAAGGTAAGAAGATTGATAGGGATCAGGAATATAAGGTGTTCAGTTAAGTCCTGCAAGCACAAAGACCTGATTTCAGTACCCTGAACCTACATAAAAAGACAAGCATGAAGGTGTTCTCCTGCAATCTCAGTACCAGAGAAAAAGAAACAGGTAAATCCCTATGGCTTACTCGCCTGCCATCCTATTTCCTTGGTGAATTATAAACTAGTTCTCAAAAAAGACATAGACAACACCAGAGGAATGACACACTGGGTTGTCTGCTGCTTTACACATGCATGCACTCGAATACACTCAAATACCCACTTATACACAGATGTGAGAGAATGAAAACCAGGATGGTATCATGCTTTGAAATCTAAAAGAAGAGAAAATCATGAAGAGTTGTGATTTGTCATCACCCATCAGACCTTACACAAATATTTAACAGGAGATTGAAAAAAAAAGGTACTTAGATTTGGCATATTGCTGAACATTCTTGCAAAAAACAGAGCATATGGGATAACACTGAGTTACTGAGGAAGAATACCTAGTAAATATATTCTGGAACACATATTGGTAATGGTAGGAGCCACAATGGTAAAGCAAAAGATACATGTAAAAATTGCCATATGTTTACCTATTTTAATTTTAACTGTGCACAGATGCTTCATTTGGTGGCATCTCCAGTTGACGCTGTTTACCCACCATGATTTAAGTGCAGCACTCAAATTCTGTCAACAAGCATTAGATGTTTAATAGCTGAGAAAGCAAAGAAACACTTCTGTAATAATGCCTACATTATCACAATAGCCAAATTATTGAATCTACCTACATCTCTGTCAATGCATGTGTGAATTAAGAAAATAAAATATGTACATCCAATATGATAGTATTCAGTCTTGAAAGGGAAGAAACGTTGTCTTTTGTGACAACATGGGTAGATTTGAAGTGTATTATGCTAAAGGAAATCAATAAAACGTAAGGGGACAAAAGTAACCATATATTCTAATTCACATGAGAAATGTAAAATGATTGAAGTTCTGAAGTTGGAGAAAAGAATATTGTATATGTGAGAGGGGGTAAAATGAATGGAGCTATTATAATCAAACATATTAGATTAGTTTTCAGATCAATTGAATAGTATCAGGATTATTGCTAGTAACAACCATGCACATTTCAATAATGCTTTCATCAAACAAACTGTCTCAGAGGAAAAGTGGAGGAGGTATGGGAATGGGACTCTGTGAGGAGGGAAACCAGGAGATGGGACAGTGTTTTTGATGTAAAAAAAAAAAAAAAACTGCATAAAAAATACATGTTCTATCTAAAATAAATGTTAATACTTTAAAAAATGCTAAATACATTAAGATGGTGGATATATTGGCTGGTTCAATCAGTCTAGATTACATTAAAATATTAATACAGATTTGTACCACTAAATGAGGGCATTCACATGCACACACACACAATTATAATGTGTTATTGTATAATCAAAATGGAAGCAACAGAGATGAAGTCAGGTAAGTTATCCTTACAGAGTCCTTTTTATGGAGGAGGTGCGTTCTTTCAGTCTCACAGCAACAGGAAGTACTAGGCAATCAGAAGCTATCAGTGTTGAATTGGATAAAATCCCCAGAGATTCTATATTTTAACACACTGATTGCCTCGGAGAAAACAGTGAAAGAAAAGGTTTCTTGCTGGCCAGGGCCAGCCATGCTACCATATCAGAGAGAAAGAAATGGACATTCAACTTCCTTAGCATCATGAAATTCTAACCCATGGCTAGTAGTAAAATACCACTGTTTTCTTCATTATCTACTTTCAGAGCAAGCTTAAAAGAAAGTACAAGTTTCATGTATGTCAAGAAATAGTCTTAACACAAACATCCAGAAAATTCTTTGCTTAAACATACACACACACACACACACACACACACACACAGAGAGAGAGCCACAGCCTTAAAGTATACTGTGAAATCAGTAATTTTTATGCCTGAGAGTGAGGACGTGAATTTACCCTGTTTTTTTCACTAAAATTTTGTGATTCCACTTACAAAAAGAATTGCTGACATTATTCTATCTAATTGGTTTATCATTTAGACTTAAGCACATGTATTCTGTCTATTTAACTAGAATATTATGATTATAAATACTTGTAAAATTATATATTATAGGCATTTATAGTATATAAATGCAAATGATATTTGTCTTTTGTCTATATCATATTAAAATTTCTTTTATCTCAGATTCTATAAGAAAATACACTTTCTAGGAGATCTGCTAAACAATGACAAAGAGGTAAGAGACAGAGATGAGGAAACCACATGCTTTATCCCCTAAAGTTTAAATATTATTTAAATCATTATTTTTACAATACTTTGATGCAAAAGCTTATAGTTACATAGGGTGATGACCACGACATATGACCTAAAAGAACTTTTCTAACCTTTACATGATTATTTAGCTATTTTAAGTCATTTGGACTAAGATCTAATATAATAAATTACATTTTATTACCTTGGATATGATTGACTACAAGTTGAAAAAAACACTAAAACAATAAAAACATTTATTATCTTACATGGTATCATATTGGGAAATCTAAGGTGGAATTAATCATTTTTATGCCTCAAGACAACTATCCAGTCACAGTACTCAGAATATGGTCGTCATTCATATTATCTACATTGATAAAAATGCTTCTGGCATGATATGTTCATAAAACAATGTAAAAAAATACATAAAATATATGTCTTTTTCTGATTCTTCAATACTATGGTATATATATTTCTAAATTCCTTTATTTAAAGAAGCCTTCTCTTCATATTTCATTGACTAAAAATTAGGTCACATGAATCTTCTTTAGCCAATCTCTGGACAAATAGTACTACTACTACTAGTAGTAGTAATAATAGTAGTAACAAGAAGAAGAAGAAAAGAAAAGAAAAGAAAAAGAAAAGGTAATTTCTATAGTCCCTTTACACTTCATTAAGACTAACACTTCCAATGGAAATAGTGCTGTGACTGAGCATAGAATTTTTTCATACTTCACTGTGATGCAATTACACACAATAAAATTTGACTTTTGAAATGTGTAATTTAGTAGCACTGGTCTACTCATAAAGTTGTGTATCCATTACCACATACAATTTTAAATTATTTCATGATTGCCAAAATAGTCTATACCTGTTAAACAATCACACCCCACACCTGTTTCTCATAGCCACTGACAAATGCTTATATATATATTTTGTTTGTGCAGATTTTTCTTTGTTGAATATTTTATATGAAGGTGAGTGTATAATATTTGGTTTTGATGACAGGCTTCTTAACCTTAGGATAACCATTTCAAGATTTTTCATCACTCTAGCAAACACTACCATTTCATTATTTTCTTATGTCTGAATGACATTCCATTTTATGGATGTACCCCATTGTTAAACATGTGCATCAGTTAATGAGCAATAGAATTGTACTATATAATTGATTTTAATTGACTATAGTAAAAATGCTACTATAAGCAATTGTGTATAGTATATTTATAAAATGTGTTTTTATTTATTTTTTCTGTGATATAGATACCTAGAAGTGGAATTGCTTCATTATTGGATGATTCTATGATTAGCATTTTGAGGCACTGCCAAAGGCATTTTCAAAGTATATAGATGATTTTCCATCCCTATAAGCAATTTAGGGGTATCTTATTGCAATTTCTTCATATCTTCTAAAAAGGTTGTTGTTGACTTTTTTTATTATGACTGTCCTATTGGATATCAACTTCTATTTTATTATTGTTTCATAGTCTTTCTTGAAGTGTATAGAAAAATACAAACCCAATGAATCTTCAAAAAAATGTGAGATGATGTTTACAAAGTACAAAAAAGTAAATATCATATCACAAGATTGTCTTTCAAAGACTAATATCACAGTCTAATAACAAGCAAATACAAAAAAAAAATCCTTATTTAAAGAAATTTAACAACACTATTTCTTTAATTTCAACTTATCTTTTACCTATTTTTCAGTTCTCAGAATTTCTCACTGGTTCACTGGAGAAATAGCAATATTGTGAATAAATATTTCTAGATATAATAATCAATTTTAACATTTAAATATGTTATATAGCTATTATTGTATATATGTTCACATTCATTTAAAGAAATCTATTCTTTTAATACACAAAATGGAAGATATAATATTTGATCCACATAACATTAGTTCTCAGAAAACTGCAACATTTTAAAATCTCATTTATCAGAAGCCTATGAGATGGTTTTTAATTTTATCATTTCATGTGTGCTTTGTTCCCATGGTGCATTAGATCCCCTGGGACTGGAGTTACAGACCGTTATAAACTGCCATGTGTATGCTGGAAATTGAATAAAAATCACCTGAAAGAGTAGCAAATGCCCTTTAGCACTGAAAAATCTCTCCAGTCCCAAGCATGAGAGTTGGTTTTGATAAAGAATCACAAAGAATAAAAAAATAAAAATATTTTTTAATTATAAAAGGAAATACACCAGAGGGGAAGTACTGTAAAGCCAAAGCCAAAGCTAAATTTAGTGTAAAGTCTGGTAGCAAGATTTCATTCCTTCTTTCTAATGAACATTTGGACTCCTATAGAATTTTGTGGATTTCTTTGACCAATAATACTGCACTATACCCATATTTTCTTTCTTCTGAACACAATTGCCTGCTTGTTTTGCAATTTTTCAGTATCAAAATCATATTGTTTATGGACTCATAGAGTGTTTCTACCACCATGCCCTAAGCAATTTCCACCTCGGAAAGCTCACTCTAATCCTCCTTATGTATATAAGTACGATGCATTTATTTAGGATTAGACACTGCATTTCTTTATCTGATTGTTTTCATCCCCTTCTTTTTAAACGTAATGCCAGAGTTTTTAGGCTTTCTGCAATCCTAGAGTTGTAAGCAGCCTCGATTTTACAAATGGAAGGGAAAAGGTAGGAAAACTCATCCCCCCCTTATTTTCTAATGAGGGAATTCAAGCATATTCCCTCCATTTGCACTGACACACATCTATTACAACCACCATTCAGTACACATGTCAACAAATATACAAAGTTTCTTGGCTGCCTGACACCAGTGAAGCATCAGCATATATGAATCAACTAGAAATACCACATAAACTTTTGCCATCTCTTGGTAACCTGCTAAATCAAACTGGAGATGAAATCCAAGAAACAGCATACTGTCAACTCCTTAGTCTAGAAACTGTGAATGTGGTATTGAGAACCTGTAAGCTAGCTGAACATCCAACAACACTGTTTGTGAGAAGTCAAGGTATTATATTTTTGACTACAACCCTAAATTCCCTAGGTAATGTCATTCAAATAACTATGACCTATCAAATTCCTGTTCTAAAGACTGTTCCTTCATTTCTCTATATAAACTGATGGACTTATTTGATTTTTTTTTTTCTTTTCTTTTATTTTATTTTATTATTTTTTTTATTTGAAATTTTTTATTGGAAAATTTTTTTTTTACATTTCAGATGTTCTCTCCTTACCCCATTTCCCCCCTCTCCTCCCAGGAACTCACTATCCCTTCCCCCCTCCTCCTGCCTCCACGTTGGTGTACCCCCTTCCACCCTCCCCTGTACCTCACCTCCCCACCCTCGAAAATCCCCACCCACGACGTCCAGCCTTCATGGGACCAAGGATCTCTTCTCCCACTTATATATAACTCCCTTGCATATATAGCTGGAGCCATGGGTCCCTCCCTAAGCGCTCCCAGGCTGGTGGTTTAGACCCTGGGGGCTCTGGTTGGTTGGGATTGTGGTTTCCTCATGGTGTCTCGAATCCTCTCAACTCCTTCAGCCTTCACTCTATCTTCTCCATTGGGAACCCCATGATCAGTTTAATGGTTAGCTGTGAGCATCTGCCTCTGAGTATGTCAGATTCTTGCAGACCTCTAAGGAGACAGCTATATCAGGCTCCTGTCAGCATGTACATCCTGACATCCACATCAACCTCTACCTTGGTGACTGCCCACAGGAGCTTTATGTGGTCTGTGAGTTGAATCTTGGGTATTTCAGGCTTCTGGGCTAAAATCCAATAATCAGTGAGTGAATACCATGTATGTTCTTTTGTGATTGGGTTACTTCACTCAGGATGATATTTTCTAGTTCCATCCATTTATATAAGAATTTATCAAATTCATTGTTTTTTAATAGCTGAGTAATATTCCATTGTATAAATATACCACATTTTTTGTATCCATTCCTCTGTTGAAGGGCATCTGGGTTCTTTCCAGTCTCTGGCTATTTTAAATAATGCTGCTATGAGCATACAGAACACCAATGGCCTATGCTCTAAGATCAAGAATTGACAAATGGGACCTCATAAAATGCAAAGTTTCTGTAAGGCAAAGGACACTGTCAATAGGACAAAACGGCAACCAACAGATTGGGAAAAGATCTTTACCAATCCCACATCTGATAGAGGACTAATATCCAATATATACAAAGAACTCAAGAAATTAGACTCTAGGCAACCAAAATAACCCTATTAAAAAATGGAGTAAGGAGCTAAACAAAGAATTCTCAACTGAGGAAATGCGAATGACCGAGAAGCACCTAAAGAAATGTTCAGCATCCTTGGTCATCAGGGAAATGCAAATCAAAACAACCCTGAGATTCCACTTCACACCAGTCAGAATGGCTAAAATAAAAAACTCAGGTGATAGCAGATGCTGGCGAGGATGTGGAGAAAGAGGAACACTCCTCCATTGTTGGTGGGATTGCAAGATGGTGCAACCACTATGGAAATCAGTCTGGCGGTTCCTCAGAAATTGGACATATCACTACCTGAGGACCCAGCTATACCACTCTGGGTATATATCCAGAAGATGCTCTAACACGTAACAAGGACTTACTTGATTTTTAATTATTTTTTACTTCTATTTATTATAATTTTGTTTCATTTTAACAGTTACAAACAAGGGACATGTTAAGTGTTTCATAGTACCTGAAGGTGCTATGCCCACTTTGGGAGGAGAAAAATCATCATCCATCTTCCTTATTTGTGAACTCTGAGAACTCTAATAATTATTAGCTAAGTATGACATGCCCACGGGAACAACAGTGGCACAGATGTTGTATGAGTAATCAACCAGTTTCTGATTCCATTTAAGACCACATCTATAAGATGAAACTGGTATCTAGCATCACTATCTGTGTCAAGAGCCTGTCTGCACAGGTCATAGACCCTAGGGAAGAATGCACTACTATTATTATTCTAAACAGAAAGAATTAAGTTAATTTCTATTAATTATCATTATACCATAGATTAAGGCATCTCTCGACCCTCACCTGAGAAGCTTCTGTTTACAATAGATGACAATTAACACAGAAA
>JAJTUV010002891.1:0-92000 GCA_021653895.1 Mastomys natalensis
AAAATTTTACAAAGTAAAGAAACAGGTTGGGTGTTGGTGTGTGGTGTGTGTGTGTGTGTGTGTCTGTGTGTGTAAAAATATAAATGAAAATGGGTTTTGTTACATTGACTATGATTATATTTTTTTTAAGCAATGGTCTTACATCAAGAAAAGGAACATTACCAAAGAACATTTGTCTTGTTTCTCAAGAGTCATAGCCAACCAGAAATTTGAATAGGCCACCCAGGGAAACGGACTGATGCCCAAACATTCGAAGCAACTAATGTGCAAAATAAAAATGTCATTTCCCTTCCAGTGTCTAGTTACATGGTAAGCGAATTTGTAATAGGTATTTTTGAAATTACAGAATTAGATTAAACGGAACCCACCTAACTTGTAACAATTTCATTTAATTAGATGAGACCAGTGGATGTTCGTCCCTCAACAGAAAATATTTCTCTTTTCCTGGGGCTCCTCGATTTAGCGTTTCTCTTTAGAAACTGTTGAACACAAAATCTAAAATATCCTTTAACTTCTAATTTTTAAATTTCCATGATGCTATCCCTTTATTTTTATGATCACTGTAGATTTGTTAATATCACTAATTAAGCTATAGATAATCCACTGTTCTCTGAGCCTGGGAGACATTATTGTCTCATTCCATTATGTGCTGATTTTATTATCCCAAACTTCAGAGTTTCCAGAACGCCTCAGTGGAAAAGCTTAAGTATAGTGTACTTTTGCTAATTGGCCAAAGAGGCTAAGCGCCTAACCTAGATTCTCATACACTTTTTGTTCCACTGGGTATATTATATCACAAATATATTATAGTAATTTATTCAAATAAGTATGGGGAACGGATAAGTTAATTCCCCCCACTTAGTGTGTATTAGATTATTTTCTACTGAGGTTAAGTGGAACAGTTAAATCTTGCAAGCTCATTAGATTTTATTTGATTCTGAAAGTAATTTTATGATGTTATTCTACAATAAGAATAGAGCCTGTGACCTGAGAAATACAGAAGATAATCTCACTAAACCAACAAGATTTTTTTAACAGAAGCAACAAAAACATTACCATGAATCCAACATAAAGAAGCTTTAAAGTTCCCTAATATAAATAATAATAATAATAATGTTGATATATTAATGATACATAATATTTTATAATTATAATAAAAAGAATTTTAAATAAATACCACTATTTTATATAATAAGTAATAAAAATAATAATTAATTAAATAATAATAAATAATTTTTAAATGTGTGTGAAAATGGAGAATTTTCTAAATTAATTGGGATTAAGTATTTTTTAATGATATCTAACTACTTATAATGGTAAATTGCTCAAAGCTTTAGAATATAATTTTTTTAAAATATGACTCATGCTAAACTATCAGGAGGAAAAAGCACAAGATATTCTGAAAAGAAAACCAGAATGGTTAGTACATCTCCTTCATAGAGTTTGAAAAGTTCAAATTGTTGCTGCTTTAATTACCTTTTCTTCTTTCTTATGTTACTTCAGATTTATCTACAAAATTGAGCTTGCAGGGGGCCCTGGGAGCAATCTTTCTGCTACTTATACTGCTACTGGTGGTCTACAAATGCTACAACATAGAGCTATGCTTTTCTACCGACAGCGTTTTGGAGGTGATGAAAACTACTGGGGTAAGTCCATCTCTTTCCCCAAACTCAGTTTAATAGACCAAAATTGATGGGGTGATTGTATAAGAGTCATTTCTATTACTAGGAAACAGAAACTAAAATATGTAGGGATAAAAGGATTGTGGCATGTACAACTTCATCTTAAACAACCTAGGGAAAGGGTATTTATGAAGAAAAACATGAATATGCAACTGTGGATAAAGGATATAATGCATTGTTTTATCTTATCCATGTAAGATATTTATTTCTAAATAAAAATCTCAACAAGTTGTTTCTTGATCTAGAGACAAGTAGTCACTATGACAGCCTTTCCCACAAGAATAAATTTACATGTTATGTGTTTGTCAGAAAATTGAACCTTAGAGGTTTTTTTTACCAATTGCTTCATAAAAGAAAGCAAAACAAGCACTCAAAAAATGTTTTCAAAGTATGGACATGCTCTTTTAAACAGTCAACAAGTACAGAGCCTACATATTTTGAATATTTTTAGTGCCATACTGAAGATGACTCAAAAAGATACAAATTTAGAGTGTGTTTGTTAGATTTGAATATGTGGCAAACCCCCACAAATTCATAAGTATGATACTCAGTACTGCTTGTAGCATTGTTTTTTAAGAGGTTGTAAGACCCAAAGGAGGTATGAACTAGCTGGAAAAGTTAATTGCTGTGAATGAATTATCTAGCCATCAGTTCCCATCTGTGAACTCTGCTTCCTTGTCCCCACAAAAGGTGTGCTATTCTTTCCACAAGCCTGTCCCATTGCCATGAATTGTTCCACACTATCTCCATCATAAAACTAAGGCAACATATCATTTTCATATTGAATTTTCTCAGGTATTATGTCACAGCAATGGGAAAGGTATCTAAAACTGTACCTTATAAATTTGATATATTTTCTATGTGTGACTTTTAGAAATCATATAAATTAAGTGTCAATAAATTATTTTACTAAGCCTTCCTCTTTGAACATTTAGAAATGCTTTATTTTATTTTAAGAGAAAAATGATATTTTTCTGATTTTTTATTTTTATTTTTTATTTATTTCAAACATTTTTAAAATAAATATATTTGACCATATTCTTGCCTTTCCCCCAAGTCGAAGTGCTATATTTTTCAATCAATACCCATAAGAAATCATGTTATATCACTATATATAATGGCCTCACTACCCAACTACTATAATCCTTGGAAACATGCATGTAGAAAATTTCCATAGGCGAGTCAGTTTTTTAAACAAAAAACACTTTTCAATTGCCTTTAAAGATGAGTTTTAAAGATGTTTAGTTTACTGAAATATTGAAGATAAGCTTTTATTTACATTTTTAGTAAAGTGTTTTCCTTGAAGATTTAATTAATGTTATGACAGACCTTTTGAGAAATCTGAATTTGACTTTTTGTTACTATTACATAAATACCCAATAGAGTAGATCTTGATTGACTATTGTTTCACAGGAAATACTTCTGATAAATTCATTTTGAAGTTGTGCATTTACTCAAGAGTTATAGCAAAATGTTCAAGGAAATACAGACAGAGAAATAAGGCTTGCTCTGATCATGGTTGTATACATGAAAATGTAATCAATTATATTCTGTTCCCATGTACAAGAACTAATAATGAAAATTTATATTTCTTTACTTACAAAATTGAAATAACAAGTATAAACTAAGAAGGTGTGTTTGTGTGTGTGTATGTTTATGTAAAAGAACATAAAAAGTAGTCTTTGTGTTTCATTTGCTTTGAGTAAAAATTATAAGCAATTTATTAATCACAGTAAAAGACAATGCAATTTTCTGGGTTACTCTATGATAATTATTTGTTGTTATCATCTTTACTCAATAAACCATAGTAACTGATTGTTGAATATATTCATAAGACTAAGTTCACAGTAATAACGTTGCATTTACAGGGATTTATTTTACATCTTTAATGGTTCATTTGATCAAAACTGCCAGTAAAAACATTTTAATTAGACAATTGTATGGGTAGTAGGGTATGTTAAAGGGTCTAGCTCACTTCAAAGGTCTCCATTACAAAGGAATATTTAAATATTATAAATTCTACATGGAAATTTGATACTTGAACACACAATCTCTATACTAGCCTAAATAAATCCTAAAAAGTCAACATGGGTGTGGTTAGGATGAATAAATGAATTTCTATTTTTGTTCATTTTTTTTTAATATTTGATGTGTGTGTATATAGTACATGCCTATGAATGTGTGACTGAGCATGCTCATATACACAGGATGAAGCAAGGGAAGACAATTCCTATCAGTCTCTGACATTTTAAAGATGTCTCTCACTTAATTAGAAGCATTCCATTTCAGCTAGCTTGACTGGCCTCTGAGCTCCTGGGATCTTCCTGTCTCTGCCACCCCAAACAATACTAAATATAAAAGCACAAATTCCATTTCACATTTGAATGCTTGTACATCAAGAGTTCAAGTAAATGCACTTTAACATCCTTTCAGAAACATATATTTTATGATACCAATGCCAGCCTATATGCTACCAAACTCTCTAATATTTTGTATATTTGAATATCTCATCAACACAAATTAGTTTTTCTGAATACTTTTTTGTTGTATTTTCTCTTTGACTATGTCTATATATACACACATACAATATACATAGATATATACTGTGACTGTTTTAGATAGGGTTTGAATTGCTATGATAAAATACCATGACAAAAAAACAACTTGAGAACAAAAGAGTTTGTTTCATCTTTTAAGTATCAGATCACAATCTATTACGGGATAAGTCAGTGTAGGAGCTCAAGACAGGAAACTGGAGTAAGGACTTGAAGCAAAGACCATGGAGGACAGCTGCTTACTGGCTCGAATTTTGTGGCTTGCTGATTGTCTTAGTTAGGGTTTTACTGCTGTGAACAGACACCATGACCAAGGAAAGCAAGTCTTATAAAGACAACATTTAGTTGGGGCTGGCTTATAGGTTCAGTGGTTCAGTCTATTGTCATCAAGGTGGAAACATAGCAGTGTCTAGACAGGTGTGGTGCAGGCAAAGCTGAGAGTTCTACACCTTCATCTGAAGGCTGCTAGTGGAATACTGACTTCCAGGCAGTTAGGCTAAGGTCTTAAAGCCTACACCTACAGCAACACACCTACTCCAACAAGGCCACGCCTCTAAATAGTGTCACTCCCTTGGCCAAGCATATACAACCATGACACTGAGCCTGCTTTCTTATAGGACCACCTTCCCAGTAATGGTACTATCCATAGTGGACCAGAGCCTCCTACATGAATTATTAGTAAAAAAAAAATAATAATAATAATTACCCACAGACCAATCTAGTAGAGGTATATTCTCAGTTAAAGTTTTCTCTTCTCAAATGACTCTAGATTGTTCTCAAGTTGACAAACAACAGTCCAGGACAGTGACATTATACACACATTTATGGTTTTTTTAAAAACATTTTTAATTTTGTATATGGATTTGATTTGTGTATGTAGGGGAGTGCATTCATGGGTATGAGTGCATGCTAGATTAGCATACATGTGGAGATCATAAGACAGCCTCTTTTATTAACCCTCAGGCACGTTCTTCATTTTCTTTGAGACATCTACCCTGCCATGTTACTATCATTGGGAGTGTGTACATAGTTTGTACGTGGGCTTAGGGGTATTGAACTCAAGACTTCATGCTTTCAAGACAAGCAATATATTCATAAACATACATATGTGTGCGAGTGTGCACGTGTGTGTGTGTGTGTGTGTGTGTATTTCATATAAGGTTTTATAAAAAGGATTTACTTTATAAAATAGAATTTGTCCAGCCAGTTTTGACTCCCCAGCCAATTTTAATTTATTTTGTTCAACCCACCAGAGATTGCTTCATTTACTTGGCTGATCAGCTTTTCAATACATATTTGAGTCCCACTCTCTTACAGTCTTCCTCAAGATTGATACTGTATGCACATGCACATGTAGCTTCTAAATTAGCTACTGGCTATAAAAGAATCAACGAGTTTCCAGAGTTTTGCTCCCTTTAGAAACTAAGGGCTTAGGACTGGGTTCTATGTAGCTGCAGGAGAACAGGGCTGCACAAACAGGAATGGCTCCCTCATGATGAGCACAATTAAAATTAGATTTTAAAATATGGAAGGACAGGTGTGACAACAAAAATTCTTCCACAAATAGTCCGGTTGTCTTCACAACTACTGTCTTCATTAGGAGCAGCATAGCTTTGATGACCAGTGTGCCAGTGGCCCTCCTTCTAATGCCTTGCCTGCACTGTTATCGATTTTCTGCTTCCGCAAATAAGTTTAGTCAGCATAATTTAGCACTGAAGACTCATTAGTGTTGTCTAGAAAAAGTGGTGTCACTGGACTGTCTCTTGGTTTTCAAACAATTGTCAAGCCTGGCTGTTAACTTTATTTGCATCATGTTGATGCTTTTACTCTATTCATCTTGTCCTTCTTTGTGAGCAACAGCTGTGGCTATTCATGAAAATTTCTTGGCTCTCTGCAGAAGGCTGAAGTGCCTTTTAAAGCTGTGGCATCTGAGTCATTGCTGGCTCACTAGCTGGCATCCTAAAGTTTCTGAGACATATGACATGTTAGCTCTGAGAGTTCTTTTCCTGCTCCAGCCAGCTACAAATAAGCTTGCCACCTTTTATCACCTTATAGGGACATAACTGAATCCAATGCAACATCTTTCAGAAAGTGATGAGCTTCCAGAATGCTAGGTAACACCGATTATCCAGATAGTCAACATTCAATCTCAATATTCAAATATTAACATGCCAAACATAGATATTCTTTGTTATAATTGCTTTAGTGTATCAAAATAGAGAAATAGTATGTATGTGTTGAGCTGTAATATTAGGACAGAGTAAAGCAAGTGGAGATAGTACCAGGTATATGTGAGTTTCAGCATGGCCAAAGAGTAAACTACTATAGTCTAAACAAGCAATAGGCTAAGGTTCTAAAAGTTCTCATAAGGTAGGTGATATATAGAGTCAGATAGTGACTAACAATAGCTAAACACCCCAGTAGAAGCTCAACAAATCACTGATGAATATAGTAAGATGTGGTTCAATTTAGGTGGGTTTGTGAGATGGGAACGACAGTCTGGTTTGACATGGGTGTTTGAGGCAGCAATACTATCTACCAAGAACAGTAAAATATAGTCTGCTCATAGGACTAGAGCGTTTTGTCCTTTGGACTGTTTTATTCTTCCAGCTGTGCATCATCGGCAGCTTTGAGTCCCAGGTGAATAATTATAGCTGGAGAAAGTCAGGGGCCTGCAGGTGCATCCTGTGCTTGATTGGAGCAAGGGCAGAGGTGCGAGCATTTCCAGGAGGTTCTTACATTAGCATTGCTGAAGAACATTTTCAATTCCAAGTAGAGTTTTATGTATAACAATGGAATGTGTCCAATTTGCAAGCCAAAAGATCTGCTCAACCATCCAAGACAGTATTTTGGGGGGTTCATGTGCTTCTAGACAATCAAGAAACCCAAGCAAGGTTTATAAGCCTTTTATAGTTATCGGGCATGCTAAAATGTATTAAACTTTTCTCCTAATCTCAGACACCATCTTAACATCAATAACCAGAGCTCGTTTCATTTGGACATAGCAAAAGGTGGAATTGTACAAAAATTTGAACACAAGTCCTGTATTAGAAGTTTCAGGAAGTCCCACTTACTCCAACAATAGGGCATGTATATCTTGCTAATGTATACCTGTAGTTTATGCCTCCATTCAGGAACTAGGGCCAAAATATTAATAATGGAATAAGTTAGTAAATGCCTATTTTTGTTTATAAACTATCTTATGATAAAATTTTAGCTATATTCTAATCAGATCTTTCAAGATCAATGTTTTCAAGAAACTGCTATCAATAAGCATTATTAGTTATTCTTGAACTTATGCTTACTAAATTAACTTTAAAAAATTTGTTTGCATAAGAGAATTTTGAGTATACAACAACTTTTCTGATAAGTTCCCACTAAAATATGTGAGGACTAACACAACAGTTAGATAGTTGTGTTCACTAACATTTTGTGTTAAAAATGCATGCATACATACATACACATTTGTACTTCAGACAGACTGGCTCTGAGCCAATGTAGCAAAAGAGGATAAAAATAAGCTTAAAAAGTACAGTTAACTCCATGACTAAACATGTGAAGAGACAACCTAATGTGGCCATATTGGAAGGAGGGATATTTTGAAACAAAGGCTTCTTTGGGAAGTTGTGTCAAATTACTTGGCTGAGCAGGAATAACAGGCAATGCATTTGTATAAAACCCAGCTGCTGTTTCTGCTATTTGGTAATGAACTGCTTTTTGTATATGAAGATGATGACACTAACCAACTGGAAGTATAGCATATGCTAAGTACAGTCTCTAGGAGTGAAGCTGGATTACTTCAATCTTCCACAGTTTAGGGCCCAGCCCCTTTTGGATCTCGTGGACATATTTGTGCAAACGAGGTATGGGCTGTGACTAAGTGGCACAGCCAAACCAACTGGCACATGAGGCACATGAAGGCTTCACATCCATGACTTTGGCTTATTTAGTCCTGCATTCAAACACACTGAGATAATCAGTTGCAGACATCATTGAATATCACAAATGCAGAGCCTCACCAAAAGGCACGAATAATAAATCTTTGTTCTATTCTGTCCTGACTGTAAGAAGCCCATTCCATAAACTGTTTTAGTTCATTTCATATTAAATGTTTGTGTTTAAATTGACAACATTACCTATAACACATGAATTATTTTTTCAATTACTAAAGTTAGTCACTAATTGCAATGTTTATTTCTGTTTGTTAGTTATCATAGACATCTAATATTCAAAGGGAACCTTCTAATACTTTTTTTGTTGTTGATACTGTTGCTCTTTAAGACAACAAGGAATATGATGCATATCTCTCTTACACAAAAGTGGATCAAGATACTTTGGACTGTGACAATACTGAGGAAGAGCAGTTTGCTCTTGAAATACTGCCAGACGTCCTAGAAAAACACTATGGATATAAACTCTTCATCCCAGAAAGGGATCTGATTCCAAGTGGAAGTAAGTAACTTCGCATTTTGTATTTAAAACATTCCGTTTCTTTCAGCAACTTCTATGGAAGCAAGCATGCCTCAAAGCCAACATTTTAGAAAATTGTTTCTCACAGTAGATGGATTTTTTTTCAAATTTAAATTGCTCCTTGTGTATGTTGTGACTTTAGAGCATCTGAAGTTTTATAATTTAAGTCTGTTTATAGAAGTTATACCATAAGTGTGGTATTTATTACATTGCTTTAGTTTCTAAGATAATAATGACACTTCATTTAAAAACAAATTGTAAAATTCAGCAAAAGCTACTTTGGTGTACTGCAGTTCCAAAGCTGGACTCCTGTCATTGTGTTTCTACTTATAACTACAATAAATGTCACTAATAACTTTGAATCTCTGCCTTTCATCCTTGTTATTCACTCTGCCTTGTCACTCACTCACAGACTTATGGAAAAATCCACTTTTAAAGGTCTATGACACCATTGGGAGCAGTATTTTCTGTATGTATTTAGTATTTAAATAAATTTTAAGATGTGCCAGACACTGTAGGTTTGAATGCTACTTTTCAGTAATGCTACATATTGAAAGCTACCCTTGAGCTTGCAGAGTAAATCCAGTTTCAAGTAAAAATGAATGCTTTGTTCTTGTTTAAAAACATGTGCTTTGTTCAGAACACATACATGGCAAAATATAAGGAGAACCGATGCCTAAGAGATTATCCCTGCCCTCAAAGAGCTTTTAAAAATATTATTGAGGAAAAATCAAGGGACTATAACATATTTGAATGTGTGTCTGTTAAAATTCTTAAAATGCTAATTCATACAATATGATATTTACAAAATAAAAAGCTTTATCTTTAGACTTGATGGCATTTAAGATAATTTCACATATGTTATCACATTTCAAATTTATATTTGTGTGTGTGCCTCTGTGTATGTGTGTGTGTGTATGTGTGTGTGTGTGTGTGAGAGAGAGAGAGAGAGAGAGAGAAAGAGAGAGAGAGAGAGAGAGAGAGGGAGAGAGAGAGAGAGGGAGAGAGAGAGAGAGGAGAGAGAGAGAGAGAGAGGAGAGAGAGAGAGAGAGAGAGAGAGAGAGAGAGAGAATGTTTATGTGCTTATCTTCCAGATGAGGAAACAAAGGCTCAAAGAAGCCACATGGCTGTCAAAAACAGCTAGAAATAAACGATAGATCTCACTCTACTAAATCAGGCTGTTCTTCAGTAATATTGATTCAAATCTTGATTTTTTTTCTTGCGGATCATATGTAAGTGTGTTTGAGTGCATTTAATAGTATGTACATTTAATGCACATTGAATGATCAAAAGAAAAAAGTATACACAAGCTCATTTCCTTTCCTCAGTTCAAATGTTTCCAAGCTCATTCTTCCCATGGTATCTCTATTCATTTGTTTTGTGAGTTCACGACTTGAAATACAAGTCTATAGCAATCAGTGCCGAAGGAATATCCTGATGCCCCAGAGTCATTTTTATGCCTCAATATCTTTCTCCCAAATCATGTCCCTTGTGTCTTTTTCACTCTCCTTTTGACTATCATAGCTTAGACACTAATTTTAGTATTCCAACAATAATAATTATAACTGTTTCCTTTATACTTTCACTGTTCCACATAATCCATGAATATGTGCACATCCCCAAAAGTGCCAAACCATTGTTCGACAAACTTTGATTTTTCACTATTTCCCTGAGTACAAAATGCACAAGCCTTCCCTAAAAAACATTTATAATTGCTGCTCGCCCACATTTTTCTCCCACCAACCATTTTATTTGCTACCTACCATCACCTCTACGCAAAGCCTCTACTCTAGCCAAGTATGCCTACGATATGCATTATGTGTGTTCCTGCACTGTTTCTATTCACATTTGCCTTATATCCCTTTGAAGACTCTTGATTATTTTCCATATCAGTTACTGTAGTAACCTCTCCAGCACTCAGTTTATGGTGGATATGTACTTTTGACTATTAGACCTATGTTATGGTAATTTCTGGTCTTATAACTTTAGGTAGCCTTCCATTTATTTTTATCTTACCAATGTCATTATAAGTCCCTTGGATAATATAGTGTATTTCATTTATCCTTAAAATAATAATATTGTGATTATGAGATAATAAGTTTTAGAGTGATCTGGTGGTGCCTCATAACTGTTGATTTTTGTTTCAGTGGTGTTAGGTTAACAGAAGTAAAAGGAAAGAAAATGAACAAGGACTTTACTTTTTGATTTTTCTGTCTTAAAAAGGTTTATTAATTATTTGAAATTTTCATATAATGTATTTTGATCATATTCGTTCCCCCTTACCCAACTACTACCAGATTGGTCCTCAGGACAAGACATGCTTTGGATTTCTTGACTATTTGTCTACTAAACAATATGTCTAAAACATGTGTCACTCTTGTGCTTAACCTGAACCTATTCAGGTGTTCCATCTAGGACTTGGATTCTGTTGGTACTTGTAAATGTCTGTAACGCCTTAGGATTATGGTGGACGAGCCAGCCATGATTCCAGCTCTTAGAGTTTATGTTCTATCAGAGGATTACACATCAAAAGCAGCAGAGATTTGATAGTCTATAGAATATCATTTTCATAGTTTTTTGAAAGTTCACAATCATACAATGAGTGGAGGCATGACCCAGGGTGGTAGTACAGGGTAGATGGTACAGAGGAATTTTTATTTTCACAGCCAGCCATTTGAAAAATTATGCAACTTTTAGATGCAACCACTGGAGGGTGTTTGCTTTTAATCCTTCCTTCCTGAACTAGGGAATTCATGTTCTCTGAATTCCGATTTGAGAGTATAACCTGCAGAAGTTCTTTAAAAGGCTCTTTGACAATTTTTCTTTTCCATCAACATTTTGGTGCTAGCTGAGCAGTCACCATGTCACGATTAACGAGTTTTTCCTTGGCATTTTTAGCACGCATTCAGGAAGTCGATGAAGTATATGAATAATATACTTGATTTACACATGAATGACAGAGTAGAACATTTTGGACTTGGTGGATGCATGTTATTAAAGAAGCTTCTGTGGTCTGAATTTGCAGTCATTGGTACAGATTTAACAGGTTATGCTATATAAATAGAGACACATTCCTGGGGGGGGGACCTAGTTATAATATTGTAAGCTGCTTTTGTCCCTTATATCTATCTCATTTAATGCAAACTGACCTAAGACTATTCCTTCCTCCAAAAGTAGCAACAAGAACTTTGAGGACTATGAATGTGAGCTTCATACAATCCTTCTTAATCTAGAATAACTCTCTATGAATAAAATCAGTTTAAATGTCACTCCCTTTCATGTATTTTCAGTCATTGTTCTCCGCCTTTCCCACAGTACCTTCCTCAAGCTCATCAACTCAAAATATTTCTGCTGTCCAGAATTTTTAAAGTGCATGCATCTCAGCCTCAGTCTTTCTTGTTCTCTCTCTCTCCCTTCTCTCCCTTTCCCCCTGTTACGAAAGCTCAGATATAAAGATGTTGATCTTTCAGATGAATTGGTGTAGTCTATATTCTTTTACCACATGACTATTGGGAAATTGTTGTTGTGTGGCTGCTATGAACCATAGGGATGAGAATATTTGAAACAAACATTTTTTTCCCTAAATGCTGAGCCCAGGGCTTCAGATTTGGGACATTATTTTCCTGGCAATAACTATGTTTCCATTTTTGAACCAGTGGCCAAGATCTTCTTTATGTTTTCTCAGGTTAGGTGCCTAAATGTGGCAAGAATTTGTACTTTCCAGTAAGTTTGGTCTATTTCTTCCCAGACTAGAAACATCTGTCCTGAAAACAGTGAAAGCAACTTTGTTGCCAACAAGCATCTGTATGTCAGAAGTGACAAGCAACCAAAAGAAAGCCAGATAGAAAACACCCTACTCAAACTGCCTAGAGACACAAACTAGAGAAGTAGAGATTTTCTCACCCGTGCAGCTGCTGAGTTTTGTGGTGTAAAGTACCCTACACAGAGCACATTGTGTTCATGGGGCCTAGTGGATCCTTGAGGAATGAACAGATGTGCTCTGAAGCTGACATGTGACCAACAGAACCCAGCTGTGCAACTGAGATCTTGAAATTGAGGACATTTTTGGATGAGGACCATTTAGCCCCTCAGACCCATCTTATCTCAGAGATTCTGCACATATTATGAAGCATAAAAAGTATAAAATATTATGGAATCAGACCGAGGTCTGCTGGTTGGAAAGGGACAAGAGCATTCTAAGACAAAGAAATAAAACAGAAGAATCCACCCTATAGTCCTTATTTACCTTTAAAAGAAGCAAAGTGAGTTCCTTAAAAGTGTATATACAATATTAAGAATTATGACACAAGCTGATTCTAGCAGTAGCTTTGAACAAAAGTGTAATTGTATGAATAAAAAAAATCATTCACAGACATTGCCTCAATTTCCCCCCTTTTAATAGAAAGATTTATAAGATCTCTAAATGAACTATTTATGCATGATTATAGCAGAGAAAGATACTAGTAAGGGGAACTATTATTATGCATATGACTGACCAACTATGCCCCTTGAAATTATATCTCTAAATTCAACCTCAAATGTCAATATTTCTTTTACTTGTTTTTGTGCCCAAGTTTCTATGAGGCTCTCTTACTCAAGAATCCTAGCACTCTTTCAAGAATTTCACAGGAAATGGTTCTCTTATTTCATGTATGTATTAACCTTTCCTAATCTTCAGTCTTTTAATGATTAGGTTTAGTCATGTGATAGTTCTGACAATGAAATGACAAATGACTAGAGAATCCATCAGCTGTCAGGTGATCCCTAATGACTTCTGAAGTGAGGCATGCAAAAATATTTTTGTACACGGGCCTATAAGTAGTCATTGCCAATGGTCCCTAGAATCGCTGAACAGATTGGACACAATTCAAGTAAGTTGTCTTTGGGGAGTAATAAAATCCCTTTCCAGGCAATCTAATGTCTGTGACCTAAAAAGTGTGAGGCAGAGGTGACATGTACAACCAATGAAATTTAAAACATTGTTTGAAATTTACTCCCCTGGAATAAAATTAGGTGTCTTGACAATTTCCTTCATGCTAGAAACAATCAAGAGCAGAAATTGTATTCTAATCATCTCAAATTTTGCTGAGGTTAGATGGACTAGTTTTCTCATCAACCCTTGAGGTAGAGGTTAGAATCCATTGTACAGAATTTTAATCAGCAAATGAAGAGTTTAAAGCACAGGCATTTTTTTTAATCAAAGGAGCAAGATAAAGTCTTGACACCTAAGGAGAAACACAAAAAAACAAAAATCTCCATAAGCAATAATATCTTTGTTCCATAGTCAGTAAGGTGACACTATAGTAAATTCGTTACATATGCACATTTCTACAGCTGGAGAACGGGGAAGGAAGACAGCATGAGCATTCTGCAGGGAATGCAGCTTAACATTCCCTGTTAAGCTCCTCTTTATCTTTCTCTGAGTTGTCTTCAAACGTGAAAAGGTGAAAGACAACAGGATGTAGACATCATTCCCAGGAGTGAAATGCAAAAACATGTCTGAAGAACTCTTGCTACCAGAAATAAGACCTCCAATTTCAGACATGTAAAAAAGTAAAGTTTCCTTCAATACGGAAGCTCACAGTAAATAAGTTCAATGTCAATTTACCCACTAACCATACTTCATGCAATTCTTACACTTGTCAGTCAAGAACGAACTTCTTGCTGCAGACATGTACTCCTGCTATCTAGCTAAAGACTTGAGAAATGTGGGGAAAGGGAAAGTTAGAAACAGGAAGCACATGTATATGTAGTATCATCCACATGTACCTGGCTCAAGGCAAATGGTAGAATCTGTCTCTGTAGCAATAAAGGACAGAATCCTACAAGTGTCAAAGGGGAATCAAGATACCAAAGCTTTCACATCAGTCAATGTACAGTCAACCTGTATGACACTTTTGGTAGTATTACAATCATCTATAATCCAAATCATATTTTCAATGAAATGGTAATAAAAATTACCTCATTAGAAGCCTCTTAGTAAGCCAAGTGTCTAAAAATTTTTCCATCATAAGTATATAGGTGTGAAAATATGTTTCTTTGTTATATGGGAAACATACAGACTTTTAATTTAATGTATTAATCTATATTTTTGTAGATGCTTTTGTTGATGTTTATCAAAAACCGATGGAGTATTATATGCTTTGATGTATCCCATCTCACTCTGATGATATGCTTTGGTGTTATAGTTGTACATAATTATGACTTTCAGTATATCCAAATTCTATACTTTGAATCTGGTAGAGTAACAAATTATTCTACGCCTAGACAGTACATATTTGATTTTTAACTTAAAAAGCATGCCATATACTCTGATAATATCCTCAACATAAATGCATGTACAAATACTAACAAATTTACAAATACCTAATTAATCAGTTTGTAAAAACATATGGTCAGTAGCCAGAAGGTTGACCACCAAAGACTCTGTTAATATGGAGTTTTATTGCCTCTCTTCATCTACAGCCAACCCAAAGCCTTGAAGTATGAGGATACTGAAGTCTTCAAAGCCATACATATCCTCTAGATGCAGTTAATTAGGACTGCTATTCTTTCTGTTTCTATTTTATTTGTGTTTCCCCTTTCATTATGCCCTTTGCTTTATTAAAACAAGCATAATTGATTTTCCCATCACTTTAATTTAATCCTACTTCTATAAATAAGTGCACTTTAGTATTCTTTCATAAAACTCCTGAAAGGGATTTTTAAATCCAATTTACCATAGTTTTAAAAGGTTTTATTAAGTCACTTTCATTGATTTCCACCAATAATGATGTTACCAGCATATACACAGCCAAAAGTGGGTCTAGTGACATGGCATTATCTTTGATAATGTGTTGCAAACAGCGAATCCCTGGATAAGAAAAAAGAAGATGCTTCTTGACATTGACACAAGTATGTTTTTTTTTTTTTTTCCCATCCTAACTTATGCTACATCAAAATTTTACCGAAGCTTTTTTTTTTCTTTGCCTGGTTATGAAGGTCATGAATAGGTCAAATGTGTTTGGATTCTGTCTCTACTTTTATAGACTTGAGAGAAACGAAATTATCACCACAGCCCACTTTCTTCTTCTCTGCCATCAGAGTTAGGTAAAACCAAAAGGTGCAAAGTGACATGGTGCTCTGTGTGACCTTTTATTGAAGGGGTTATATGTATATGTGTATGTGTATGTGTACGTATATGTATGTATGTATGTATGGGGGGAGCATCTTTTAAGGATTTTTTCTTACTCCATTGCTAAATTTGTTTGAAAAAGTCAGGGTCAAATGTAGTGAGTATTCGTAAGTCCTGGGGGTTTGGGGATTTTTTTAGAAACATTTCTTTATTATCACGTTGTGGTAACAAGCTTTGAAATACATTTTCTGAAGGCTTCTAAAATGTCTCCCACAAAACCACAGCCTACCAGGGCAAACCTGACTGCCTGTTGGAGACTGTGATTTGGACCAGCAATGTTATAACTTGATACCTGTTCCGGCTTAGTTTATTTGGAACTGTTCCAAGCCTAACCACTCTGCCTGGTCTATAATTCAGGTATGGCTTATCTTCTCTATAAAGGTCAAGTTAGTAAATATTTTAAGATTTGTGGATCACATATGCTCCCCCTTGCATCATGTTCATCTTATTCATCATCCAAAAAAAAAAAAAAAAGCACTTTCAAAATGTAAAAAGTGTCACTCTTTGTTCATGGGCCACCCAAAAACATGTCATGGGTTTTAGAAGATTTAGTTTAAAATCACAGTCATTAGATATAGATACACCACCCTGAGGTGAGGAGTGAATTATCTTGAGTACTTGCTTCATACTTAAGAGTCAGCTAACAAGGACTCCCTGGCTAAAGAGTAACTTGTAAATTACTGGGACCGTGCCTCGTTTATTCCTTCTCCATTATCTACATTTTTGCAAGAGCCTTAGCTTCTTGTCTTTCCCAAGGAAAAAGAGAAAAGCTAAAAGGAGTCAAGAGGAAGAAGGGAAGGGGCAAGAAAGAAATGAACAAGAAAGTAGTGAAAAAATTAAAGAAAAAAAAAAAAGAAAAACTCGGAGGTGAAAGGAAAAGCTAGAAAAAGCAGAAAAGAAGAATAAAGAACGGGACAGAACAAGTGATCGAAAGAGGTAAATGAGAGAGGGAAGAGAGAAAAACACAGAGCGAGCCAGACTATGAGAGCGAAAGCCCAGGCTCTCCTTCTTTTCCACAGAGCCAGGCAGCTCTTAGCGGCACCTCCCCAGCTGCTTTCAAACACTGAGGTTGCTGCCCAGCCGCTGATCACCATCCCAAGAAGTGAAATGTGGGCTTCACATCTGAAAACTTCCACTTGCTTTTTCACCAAGTGAAATGGAACACAGAATTCAAGGTCCAAGCAAATGGCTTGTGTTTTCTTTGGGACACTTGGGCTATTTCTACTCAGGGAAAATTTTGATGTACTGTCTAACTCCAGTGCATATGATTAATGTATATATAGGGCAAACCAGGATAATTCCATTTTTTTTTCTTCCACAGCAGGTTTTCAGCCCGAATTATCTGGATGCTTGCCTCAACTCTCCACTAGGCTTTGCCAGGATAAGCAGAGCCAATGTAGTATGCTGGAGACTGGGAGCACTCCCTCTCTCCAAGGTTCCCTTCAACACCCACACCCTGTGCAGCTGAGCAGAGTGGGAACTGTCCTAATAAATTTCTTCTGGGTGCAAAAATTTCTAAGATGTACCTAAATCCCTAAATGCATTCTGCTTAGCTGTAAAATGGGCAAACATAATAGATATGTGAACTGGGAAAGCTATACTAACAGGAAAAATATTTGACTCTCTTCCTTTCCCCATCCCGGAAAGAGACCATCCAAGCTGAAGTCTATGATAGATCAATTAAATCAATTGCTGATCAACTTGTAATTTATCTTTATACATAAATATATAGATATAGTGTTTGCTTTTTTTAAAAAAAATGGCTGGGCCCTTAAGACCCGTTATGAGAATCACAAGTGGAGTCACGGAAGTTAACTTTATGACTTCTGCTGTCTCTTCTTTCTGACAACTGCTGTTTCCTTTTGAGGTGACAGGAAGTTTTGCAGAGTTCATTATCCCCCTTCTTAGATCACCTGGCCCAACTGTAACAATTGTCTGTAAGCATCTTTTTTCCTGCTCTAAGTAATTACTTTTTAACTAGTTCTTTAAAAAAATTCACACAATGAGATGTGATCACATCCACTAGTCTCCCCCAATTCCTCCCAGATCTTTGTTTCTATAGGTGTCTCTAGAATAGAGCCTGACATAAAAAAAAATAATGTTGGTCTTGGAAATATATTTACTGTGACTACTGCAAATGTTTGTACAGTACTTTTTAAAATTTCAGAGTCTGAGCTGCACTTGAGGAGACGAGATTATTAGTGAAGTTGAGTCTCGGAAAAGAAATTATATGAAAGATTGCTAAGAAATTACAATGAATATATCCACTTGATAAAAGTATGTTCTCATGTATTTTTTTTGTACCACTACCATGATTCTGCGAATGGGATTTGATTTGTTTTATTTTATTTTTTTTTTATTATGGAGAAAAGGTGAAAAGAATCATTGGAAAGATGCATGATAGATTATTTTACTTTTTACGATAAACTTCTAAGGGTGAAGCTTCCCACTTAAACTTTTTTTCTTTTTTGGAGGAAAGGAAGGAAAAACTTTCGAGCCCGGTTGTTGATAATTGGGAAGTAGCTTTCTACTCTAGTGAAACTTTCCCCCTTTTCCTTCCATTTTGTTTATAAAATCTCTCAGTGACAAACTCCCCTGCTTGGGGTTTTGGAGATTTCTTTGGCCAACTTTTCCCTTGGATAGATAATCCATAAAAAAAAAAACACTTAAAAAAATTTGAAAAAGTTACATCCCAACTTAGGAGTAGCCCCCTCCTCAAAAAACCATCTGTAAAATGTACCTAAGATGAGAATATACAAAAATTTGATTTTTAAATAAAATTAAAAAAATTTTTTTAAATCATTTTAAAAAAAAAAAAATTTTAAAAACAAAAGGGGGGGGAAAAAATTTTTTTTTTTTTTTTTGGGGGGTTGTTTTTTTTTGGGGGAAAAATTTTGGGTTTTGGGTTTTTAAAAATTTCCCGGGGAAAAAAAAAAAAAAAAAACCCCGGGAAAAGTTTTTTTTGGGGAAAAAATTTTTTTTTTCCCCAAAAATTTTTTCCCTTAAAAAAGGGGCCCCCAAATTTTTTCCCTTTTTGGCCCCCCTTTTTTTTTTAATCCCCCCTTTTTTAAAAATTTTTGGGGAAAAAAAAGGGGGTTTTTAAAACCCCCCTTTTTTTTTTTTTTTTTTTTTTTTTTTTTTTTTTTTTTTTTTTTTTTTTAAAAAAAAAATTAAAAAGGTTTTTTTTGGGGGGAAAAAAAAAAAAACCCCCCCAAAAAAAAAAAAATTTTTTTCAAACCCCCCCCTTTTAAAAAATTTTTTTTTAAAAACCCCCTTTCCCCTTTTTTTTTTAAAAAAAATTAAATTTTTTTAAAAAAACCCCAAAATTTTTTTAAAAAAAAAAAAAATCCCCCAAAAAATTAAAATTTTTTTAAAACCCCCCAAAAAAAAATTTTTTTTCAAACCCTTTTTTTCCCCAAAAAAAACCCCCCCCTTTTTTTTTTTGGGTTTGGGGGGAAAATTTTTTTTTTTAAAATTTTAAAAAAGGGGGGGAAAAAAAAATTTTTTAAAAAAAAAAAAAAAAAACAGGGGCCCCCTTTTTAAAAAAAATTTTTTTTTTTTCCCCCCAAAATTTTCCCGGGTTTTTTAAAAAAAAAAAAAATTTCCTTTTAAAAAAAAAAAAAAAAATGGTTTTTGGGTTTAAAAGGGGGGGAAAAAAAAAAATTTTTAAAAAAGGGAAAGGGTTTAAAAAAAAAAATTTTTTCCCTTTTTCCCCTTAAAAAAAAAGGAAAAAAATGGTTTTTTTTTCCCCCCTTTTTTTTGGGAAAAATTTTTAAAAAATTTTTTTTTTTTTTTTTTTTTTTAATTAAAAAATTTTTTAAAAAAAGGGGGGGAAAAATTCCCCCCGTTTCTGGGCTTTTTACCACTTTTAGGGATCACGCAAATTTAAAAATTTCTTCTTCATTCTTAAAGCGTAGAATGTTTCTACTTAATTCATGAACACAAATCACGTCCCTATCTATTAGATTGAAGGCCAATGTTAAGGACTAATGCTGCAGCGACAGAATATATTTGATCCATCAGGTAACTTGATTCTAAAAGAGAGCCGTCCACCATCTTTCTCACAATCTCTCACGTTGGTAGCACACACAACATGGCTTTCATAATATTTTAGCAGTTGAAATGGGGGTGGTGTGTACCATTATTATTTGTTAGCTAAAAATTATAAAGAGAAACCACAGAAAGGAAGGAACACATCAAATTCAAAAGAAAAATAACTGTTTATTAAAAGGTTTCTGTTCACCTTTCATCAACTGGCTGATGACTTGCTCACTTAAGAGAACTAAACTAGTCTAGAAGTTTGCCTTGAGTTAAATGATTAAATAAACAAAAAGTGCTGAACTACACCTGAACTCTGAAGAAGAAAAAGTGTGTGTCATCAGTACACTGTAAGTAATGATAAGGCTATGAAAAGGATTTACCAAGGTGTATGTAATTTTTTAACTGTTGCAGAAATGGGCTTTCTGATATGCAATACATAAGAGAAAATATCATGGACTTTACTTAAAGCCTGGATTAGAATGCAAGCCTAATGCTTTAAAGACAATGTCTTTGTTTACTCTTTCTCTCTTTCTGTGATTTATAGCATATATTGAAGATCTCACAAGATGTGTTGAGCAAAGCAGAAGACTTATTATCGTGCTAAACCCAGACTATATTCTCAGACGGGGATGGAGTATTTTCGAACTGGAAAGCAGACTCCATAACATGCTAGTCAGTGGAGAAATCAAAGTGATTTTGATTGAGTGTACAGAATTAAAAGGGAAGGTGAATTGCCAGGAAGTGGAATCACTAAAGCACAACATCAAACTCCTGTCACTGATCAAGTGGAAGGGACCCAAAAGCAGCAAATTAAATTCTAAGTTTTGGAAGCACTTAGTATATGAAATGCCCATCAAGAAAAAAGAAATGCTGTCCCACTGCCATGTTCTAGACTCTGCAGAACAGGGTCTTTTTGGAGAACTTCAGCCTATACCTTCAATGCCATGACGAGTACCTCAGCCACAATGGTGCATCGCAAGCTGATCTCCCTGAGTTCCACCATTCGGATTCAATGCAAATGAGGCACTGTTGCAGAGGATACAAACACGAGATTCCAGCCAATACTCTGTCAGTACCCTCCTTAGGCAACCACCACACTTACTGTAACTTGCCACTGACACTACTCAATGGACAGCTACCCCTTAATAATTCCTTAAAAGAGACTGAGGAATTTTCAAGGAACAATCCCCTTCTGCCATTATCATCCAAAGAGCTTAGCTTCACCAGTGATATTTGGTAGCAGGGGGGGAAAAAAAAATCTCAATTCTTCGGCACAACTATACAAGAATATGAAATTTCTGCTCTACTGAGATCAAATTATACCTAAAAACACGGAGGTGCTGAAAAGGTGAAGAAAAGGCACAACAGTCATGTTTGTACTTAAATATTTTTTATTTACATTTATAGAATAGTAGGGGAGTAAAACGTCTTGCTTTTGTAGTATGGCACCTTGTCACAATGTATAGATTTGATTTTTCCTGGAAAAAATTGAATTGTGCCTTTTCACATAGGTTTTATGGCACCATATGGACTGCCCATATTTAGGAGTTTAGCATTTAAACAGTATTTTTCAGAAAAAAAAAGAAAAAAAAGAAAGAAAGAAAAAGAAAAAAAGAAAGAAAGTTTTAAAATTTCACTGAATTTAAAAATTCTGAATGAATGTTTCAAGGGAAAAGAGAACTTCTATAAAGTAACTGAAAGTATCTGGGAATTGTACAGGAACAAAACAGATTGAGGCAGCCAATTGGAAGACTGTCCAGGAAGATCAGTTGAGAAAATGATTGAAACATTACATCTTCTTCAACATAATGGACAACTCCTGTAGACTAAACCAACAGCTTGTAACAACAGCTTTTAGTTCTAATAGACAAGCACATCAACTGTAGCCAAACTGGTAGGTAGGTAAACTATGTGCATTTCTTAATCAAATGAATAGACAGCTCTAAGCTCTATAAAGATGATTTTTAGTAAACCTTATGACTTTCTGTATCATTAAAAACATTTTGCAACTTTAAAAATGCATCTTAAAGTACACAATTTATTGTTTCTGTAAACCTTCACATTTAGATGTGTTTTCCCCCAAACTCTCTTGCCATATTCTCTAAGATTTATGTGAAGATATGGGCATTGCCCTACTTGTTTTTCAACCTCATTGCAAGTTGCGCTTAAATATATATTGACTGCAAATGTCTGCAGTTGAAGAGAAGTAACGACACTATTCAGAAATGCAGAGCTAAGTGGGTTGAGTTTACTAGTGGTAGAACAGTGATGCAGACTTTCTTATTTGCAACATAGTTGTGAAATAGACTATTCTGTATATACAAAGAATATGCCCTACTATATGTGCAAGTCTCCTGTAGAAGTATCTCTATTCCTGGTGCTTTCAAAGAATATATTTGATAGACTAAACTTGTCCATCTTCATACCGAGACTGGGACTGCACTATGTCAGCACATCTTTGTGAATAATCTATCTCCTGATGGCTGTAAAGAATGTATCCCACCTCAAGGACTCACTGTGGATCATGACTTTTCGTCACTTACAATTAATTTGGTATCCTCTCCCCTTATACCTGGGGTGGGGGGGGGGCGTCAACTGCTTAACTGCTGATCAAAGTTGATTCAGAAATTGTACAAATGGTTCTTACAGAAAATCCTTGTACAATTATGAAGAAGGATGATGTATACAATGTGTAAAAATTAAGACTTTTGTTTACCCCTTGTGATTGTGAGACCCAAAAGTAGTATCAAATGAGAAAATATGCTTTGACGATTTGTCTCTAATTGCTTCCATGGTTGCTTCCCTGTAATCCATCAGTGCTGTGAAATTACTTGTTTCTCTGTTGCTTTTCTATATCTTATCTGTTTAGAAAATCCATTTTGGACCAAAACTGTGTAGAAGTTTCACAGTGATACATGTTTATTTCACAGGGAGACATCATTTGCTCCTTTGAAAAGTCCTGTTCACCATATGTGGATATTTCATAGACGTATTTTTTTCCCACCAAGAATGGAAACTTCGGTAAAACCTATAGGTATTTCAAAGTGAAAGTCTATCAATTCTGAAGTGTTTTCCAAGTGTTATAAAGTTATATTTACTATGGGTATTCCTTAATGCTATGTGTAATGACTAAATTAATAATCTGCATGAAATGAGTGGGGACGTGTTTTAAGTGGACAATTTTTACTTTTTACAATTTTATTTTTCACAGAAATCTGATAAATTCAAATAGAATGTTCAGTCATATTTTAAACTAATAGTTCTGTATTGAGCATGCCAGTTCTGAAAATATAACATGGGCCTCTCTATTCCTTTATTTACAATGATTAAACGTGGGTAGCAATTTGAGTTGGCTGGCCACAATGTGTCCCTTCACTGCTTGTAGGTACTCAGAAACCCAGCATTCACACTTGTGCTGGGGAACTTGACAAGAAACCTTTTCTACCATTTTCAGGAACTAATGTGTACACTATCTATAAAAATTTATTTCTAGATGGCAATTCAAAATTTAATTTTCATCTGAGTTTCTTTAAGAGATATGGCCCATAAGGGTATAATACATATTTCATCTAAAACAAATGTATGTTTCCTGTTGTTTTACAGTGAGACTTTTCCCTTTCAACTTTTCACTGAATTTTGGAAATCCAGGAAAGCATGATTACAACTAGTTCTTACACATCAAAACAATTTATTCTTATTAAGTTATTTCATGCAAACAGACATTTACCCACGAATATTAAAGGTGAAGCATTCTGAAAAAACCCAAAAAGGGAAACCCTAGTAAACAAATGATAGCTATGTAGAAATGAAAACATTCTGCTCAAGGATATGATATGGACAACAAGTTTGTCCATTTCATTTAGCAAAATATGACTTCTGGATGGGTTTGATAAACATGGTCCCTGGTCTAACCAGAGAGATAGCAATATAGCTGTGTGTTTTCTGAAAGTATTGTATCACTTACCACTACTTCTAACCTCAGTGAATTAGAGCCAAATCTGTCCTACTTCGGGAATTCATTCAAAACTACAACAGAGAGACACTGTCAAACTTCTAGTAAGACTTGAATCCAGAGTAAGTTATGTAAAAGGCAAATGTTTTGGATGTGGTGGGAGGTTAATGTTGTGCAGAAGGATGCAGGAGGAAGTGAGAGCAGTTCAATTGTGAAGAGAGTTCAGAAGGAGCTGTGATGGGAATGAATAGTAACCAAATGATTGTGAGAATAAAAGAGGAGAAAAATTCTGGAGCCAGAGAGATGGCTCGGTGGTTAAGAGCACTAGCTGCTTTTTCCAGAATTACCTGAGTTCAACTCCCAGCACCCACTGGCAGCTCACAATTGTCTGTAAGTCCAGGGTCCAACACCCTCACACAGACATACATGCAGGCAAAATATCAATGCACATACAATAAAATTTAAATTATTTTTTAAAAGAAAATTCTTACAAATATAGGAAGACATGTCTTTGACAATTGTGGTTTTTATAAGGCATACAAGTATATAGAATCACTGGTCTAAAGCTTTGCTTTCTTTTGAAATTTTGTTTTAAAATAAATGAATGCACAGCTGAGAAAATGGCTTCGGTTTGGAGGTTGGGGAGGTATCTGTTCTGCAAGTATGAGACCTGAGTTCAAATCCTCATCTCCTGTGTAAAGAATGTACATGCATTTAGACGGTAGAGAGATAAAAAATAATGTGACCTAGCTGGTCATAAAGCCTAGTTGAGAGGTGAGGTTTTGCTTCTACAAGAGTCTATCTCAAGGCAGGAAGTTAGAGAAGTTGGAGAAGACACAATATCCTGAAAATTACAAATAAACTCTTCACCCTCCTTGTTATTCATTTCTCAAGATAAGGTAATGAACTGATAAAACCATGTTCAAAGTTAAGATGGAAAATTATCGGATAGTCATCAGCTGAATATTGAACACTCCAAAATCAATGTTGCTCTTTTGGGGGAGTGAAGTTAATGTTGAAAATCACTAGCTCCAGGTTCTCTATTGCTCATTCATTTTTGTTGTGAGATGACTGATGCAAGGTCACAGCTTTGATGAATGGATAAAGAGTTTGATAAGCCTAGTGATTCAATCCAAACGCTGTCATATCAAAGTTGCCTTTTAAAAAACTCAAATCAGCCACAAGCAATTTCAGAAGAATATTTATTACTCCACTTAATTACTGGGTAAACAGAACTTGTAAAATTATGTACAACCACCTATATTTGTTTTTCTACAGCTCACTGCTATTTTCCTAAGTATAGTTTCCAGATGGTGCTCTGGTCCATAGTGAAATTTATTGAGTGCCTGCTGTATACTGGACAGTGCATCAAATGTAATAGGTTTTAAATCACAATCCTTATTCTTAGATAGTTTATACATCACATTTGTGAAGAAGGCAGTGTATGTAATGCACCTTTCAGTATAGAGAAATTAGTATTTGCACGTGAATAATAAGTGAATTGGATTCTGTGTTGACTTGGGCAAGAGGTAAGTTTGGCACAGAGAAAACAGCGAAGAAAACGGGAATTTCCCATATACAGAGCATAGCACATGTGAATACTGAAGGAAGAATGAGCAAGTTCTACTCAATTGATAGCAGGAACAGAAATCCAAACAAGACTGGGAGGAATGCTAAAGCATCCATCTGAGAGCCTGAGAGCCAGCAGATTTAGGAGAATCAGGAAGGGGAAGGGAATGGAGGCTGGGAAGCCATTTACGAGACTATTCTCACAGTCCAGTTGAAATGAAAGCTAGAGATAAGTGGTGACCTTAAACCTCAGCAAAGGGCAGACTGAGAAGAAGAACTAGGCAGGATTATAGTGATGCAAAAAGTGGAAGTGGGAAAAAAAAAACCTAAGTAGCTCAATGATCAAAAACAGTAGTCGCATCAAAGGAATTTTGGGAGTGTTTAACCCATGCTTTAAAACTGAGCATTCCAACACTGCCAGGGTCAGGAGAAAGCACAGCGCTAGGCACAATTGCTACTGAAATACCATATGAAGCATTTGGAGAGAGAAAGTCTCTGAAATGGCAAAGTACTTCTTACAGCTGGCTTAGAAACAAGTACATTCACTTCACTTATAATTCCAAGTTCACAAGGAAGAAAAGATTGAATTTTGTTCTCAAGTACCACTGTCTGCTTCTATTTAAATTCCACGTCTCATTTTAAAATAAAGAATTAGGACCTTGAAATTAAAGCATTGAAATGATTAAGTCATGACCAGCAAGATGGGCTCAGTGTGTAAAAAACTACTTGCTGCCAAGCCTGACTACCTGGTTAGAGCCCCAGAAACACATGCTAGAAGTAGAACAGCTCCCTAGGATCCCCATTCCTCTACACTTGTAAACTACACAGAAGTGGAAAGAGAGTGAATGAGGAGAGAGAGGCATATGGAGAGACACAGAGACACGGAGAGATAGCGAGAAAATAAAAATGTTAAATACATGCAAAGAACAAAAAGAAGTGAGTTTCTGAGATCAGTAGTCTCATCCATTCTGGCTAGAGTCCCGTACCCAAATAGGGCACATCACATTGTTGTTTAAATGGGAAAGGAAACTGGGAGCTTCTATAAAGACCATTACAAAATGAGACACATTATCTTTCGGTCAGTAACTTTACAATTTAGCAGAAGAGGGAAATGCGTGAGATTATCTCTCTACATCCTGTTTGGAACCAGGGTTTTACGATTCTAACTATATTTGTGGTGGGAGATCAAAGATTCTTAAAGATTCTGCCAGTTACACAAATCATTATTCCTCAAAAGATTCAGACAGTTTTGTTCTATGAGGCCACCCAATATAGCTTTTTGCTCCTAAGCACAATATCCTTTCCCTAAACACATACTTTATATGCCTACTCATTGCCAACAAAAACTTCTTTTTTTTCCAAAGGTTACTTTTATACCTATAATTATTATTCTAGGTGGAAGAATAAGGATTAGATTAGCCTCATTTACTGGGCACAGGGTGAGACCCACCAGCAGATCTATCAATGAATTCAGTATGTAGAAATACCTCAGTTTCTATTCTCTTCCAGAAATTTTCCAAGAAGTAAAAAGCCAAGAATTTTTCACCATCTTGATAGAGAGGTTGTATGAAAAACACTAGAAACCAGAGCAGTCTCATCTATTTTCAGCTAGGGAAAAATTCCTTAGCATTTCTATCCATTTCGTAATTTGAAAAATAAACACATATAGACAGGTATTGGGAACATTGTAGGCCAAAGTGCTAAGAACAGTACTTTGCACAGCATAAGAATTATACTACCATTACCACTATAATTATTATTCTACATAGAAATGGCACAGCCACCTACTACTACTACGACTACTACTACTACTTCTTCTCTTCTCTCTCTCTCTCTCTCTCTCTCTCCACACACACACACACACACACACACACACACACACAAACAACAAGAAAACATGCGTTTTATTGTACTTCTCAATTGTAAAGGATAGTCTATTTGGTTTTGTGCGTGGCTGCCTGGATGACAAAGGACACTCATTTTCCAGACAGCTGGCTAGGCAAGAGGTACATTCCGTGGTCATGGAACAGATCAGAGCTAGCTGGCCCATAGAAAGAACAAGCCTACAGTAACCTTGACCTCATTAGTAATGTGTTCTGAGTAGACAAAAAACAGGACTCCCAGAACATGGATTATTCGATTTGCTGTCCATGTTAATCAAAGTCCCAGATGATTGCTTGATATTCTGCTTTACTTTAGTTAGGTTTACATAAGCCCAAAACATCTGGATGAGAAGTGAAAAATGCAGATGTTTAAGCCCCATGATGGGAAACATCCAGATGTCTCAAATTTGGATTTGTCATTTTGTTCTTTGTTTTAAAGAAAAAGAAGCCAAAAGAAACAAAATAAAATCTACCATAGTCTGTATTTCCCTTAACCTGGGAGAAAATCAAGCTGGTTGCTTATTACAGAATTTTTAAAGGCCCAAAAGTTGATTTGGAATCTTTTGATAATGATCCAGATGGGATGGCATATGCTTCATTAAAAAAATAATAAAATAAAAAAATAAAAATAAATCTAGTCCATAACTAGCCTTTATGAGGGACAATGGTTGTTACCATGAGATAAAACACTGGAAGAGTTGATTATACTGAACTATCTGGTGTTACCAACAGGAAAGACAAATTTTCTAAAGAAATCTTTCAAAATTGTGTTTATTTTGTAAGAGGGTCTGTACTCAACTAAATATATATGCCAAGAAATAGAAATATTTCTTCTGTTTATGGAATTATCATTTAAGAATTTTTTTTTACCTTGAATAAAACACAGAGAAGTAAGTCTAAGCATGAGCAATAAAGATTGCCATCTTTGGAATGTGAGTAGAAGATAATCAAAATTCATGAAGAAGTATCCAAAATGTCTTTCATCAGTGTCCAAAATAATCTTCGCTAAGTTAGATTCCGACTGAACTACCACAGTCTACCCTGTAGGATTCTACCAAACTTCTGTATCAAGAAAAGAAACGCATTGACTAAGGGCCACACCAAGGATTCACACAGTTATAGAAAAAACAAGAACTTCAAGGCAATCTGTTACATCCTTTCTATTTCATTCATGGGAAAAATAGGTCCAGAGATGAAGTGACTTTCTCCAGTGACAAATGAATTCTGGAATATAGAACCATAGTATTATAAGTGTACTGATGGTAAGTTTTGGCAAAGTATACAGAATAGTAAAGAAAACTAATAACTGATTCACATGTGAAGACATTGATCACATTGGGCACTGCAAGGAATACACCAATTATAAGAGCGGGAGTTATTTGGACAAAATGAAGAAGAGTTATGAAAGTCCCAAGGTAGATAAGCATCATTGTGCTTTGAATTTATGGTAATATTCTAATGTAGACAATATAATTCATCGTGAACAACAGTCTTTGGATTGTCCCATCTTCCCCAACTGGTAAAAAAAAAAAAATCAATATACACAATATAGTTTGGGTTCCAAAGAGCTTATTTGTCACAAGATGATGACATAAAGTTTTAAATTTTGGTTAGAAATGCTCAGATAAGACACTGAAGAAACTAAGTTCAGGTTTTGAGCATTGATGTGATCTTGATCTAGTGCTCAATTGCGCATGCACATAGCCAGCTAGCCAAGCTACCTTCAGATTGAGGTGAATCCTTCCAAGTCTCTAGCACTATCTTTGGTAATGTGTAAAGAGAAACTTACAAATTGAGGAATCTTGAGTACTTCAAAAGGCAAGACTAAAACCCAAATAAGAAGATATTCTAGGGTTTCCCCAATTTAAAAAAAAAAACAAAACTAAAACTAAAATAATAAAAAAAAAAAACTGAAACATTTTTTCTCCCAAGAGCTACTCTTCACTGTATACACACATAATAAGGTAGAGTGCATCATTTTAGAGAGAATTAGTAGCAAAATCAATATGATTATTCTTGAGTTTGGTTACTACATAATATTCATATTTCCTAACACAAAGGAAATTTATTGGAAATGAGAATGTGTACATAAAAAAGAAATGTAGACTATCTCTATAGAATGCAAAGCAGAAGCATTGCACCATTCCCGACCATTTATCATTTCAATTTTAAAAACACTAATGCTGCCAGTGGAAACTGAAAACAAGTTGTCAGCAGTTTTCCTCGAGCAAGATGGAACCACAAAGCCATAGACCAGGCAGTAAAAATTTGTTTAAAAAAACTCAATGCTTTAAGACAAGCCAGATTATTATGAGAGATATACTGTAAACTACTCATCTCATTTATTTTGCACGAATGCCAGTTTCACATGAAATGAGTTTTATTGGTTGGAGAACTCTTTTTTCTTTCCTGTCCTTTAATGTGTGTAAACCAAGTTGTGAGCCACACTGTGGAGGGCGAGGGTCATTGATCTTCCTCTTTGCTTTTCTATTCTAGCCACAACCCAATGTTGATTAAAAATGATGAAGCCAAAGCTTTACATGCTTCCTTCATTCATGAAAGTTATTGAAACCTTTTTTCTCCATTTCTCCAACATCGGTCTCTTTTAATCTGGAAAAATATGGGATGTTTAGAGTTGGAAAGGACCTGGAAGGCCATCTAATACTCTTCTTTTATTGATGGAGAAAATGTTGTCACATGTCCAATATTAAAGAAATAATTAGTGACAGAGCCAAAACTAGACTCAAGAGTTCCTGATTGACCATAATCATTTCATTATCCTAATCAACCCTCAACAATTCAAAGATCAGATTCTGAAAGCATTCACCCAGGATTTGAGAGTGGAGTTCGGTGGCAGATCATTTGCTGAACATGGGCAGGGACCTGGGTTCCATCATTAGCACCTCAAAAAATAAAATAAATATATATCCATCTTTCTTTCTTTCTATGTGAAGGACAATGTCTTGCCACTGTATGAAATGTCAAATCTTTTCCAATGTCTTTATTTTTTTTTAAAGATTTTATTTATTTTATATATATATGATGAATACACTATAGCTGTCATCAGAAACACCAAAAGAAGGGTCAGATCTCATTACAGATGGTTGTGAGCCACCATGTGGTTGCTGGGAATTGAACTCAGGACCTCTTAGAAGAGCAATCGGTGCTCTTAACCACTGAGCCAACTCTCCAGCCCTATAATTTTTTTTTTTTTTGAGACAGGGTTTCTCTGTGTAGCCCGGGCTGTCCTGGAACTCACTCTGTAGATCAGGCTGGCCTCAAACTCAGAAATCCTCCTGTCTCTGCCTCCCATGTGCTGGGATTAAAGGCATGCGCCACCACCGCCCGGCTTCCAATTTCTTTATACCACATAGACCATTTGAGATATCCTCAGTGTTACACCAGAGACACTAACGAGCCTAGAATCAAATTGGAAAGTTCCGCATTATAAATTCCAACACCACCTGTAGGGGAGAAGATAAATTAAGATTATGAGATCTTAACTTGTTCTTAAACTTACACTTCCTACCCAAAACAAGTGGGAAATATTTCTTCTCTTTTTATTGGGAATATTAGGGATTAAACATAGGACCATATATATGCAAGGTAAACATTCTAATATATATATATATATATATAATATATATATATATATATATATACTTTATTTGTTTTTATTTTGAGACATGTTATCTCTAAAATTTCCAGGCTCATCTTCAATCATTAGTGGTGGAAGATATTTTCCATTTAGTATCAGTTATGCAAATTACAACATTATGATTAGGATATATATTTGCATCTGAAATGAACTACCAGAACAAGTCTAGAACCAGAATTTCTATACATAAATTCTAAACTTGAATTTACTGGCTAGTTTAGTACCAACAAATTACTTAAACTTAAAGTGCTGTAGTTTCTTCTGTGGTAAAATAGAGAGGAATGTGGTTACAATAACAAGGATTCAAGAAAAACGAGCATATAAAGTGCTTAGAAAAGGGGCTTACACACAATAGAGGTCGTAAAATTGTTATCTGATACTGTACAGGGGGAAAAGTTAGCTCAGCCAATTAATCTCCAACACTGGACATGGCAGGAACTGTTTTAACGGATTTTAACCATGAAATGTATGCAAGGAAGAATTACTCTAATTGCCAGTCATGTCTATTCATTAAATTTAGTCAAGCATGTCCTTTCCTTGAAAACATTAGTGTAATCTTTATTTCAACTACTGCTTTTATATTAACTGGTGTTGGTGTTCATCTTCAAATTAGAATATGATTCAAAGTTTACACTAGGAAAAAAGATCCCACAACAATTCTGAATTAGTGAAGGGTGACTGTCCCTCAGTCGTCTCCATCTCCCCGGTGCAAGCAATCCTGGATATTTTAAAGAAATAAGTAGATTTTTTTTCAACCTGTCAGACTCCCTAAATTTCCACTCACAAATATCCCAACAGGTTTGAAAGGCCAAAAATATAAAGAGAAAGTTCAGTAGGTCCATAAGCCACTGCATAGTTGTGGCTTATGAGTCAACAGTATGATGTAGATGCTTAGAAAGCAAACTCGGGTCTAGAAGACATTAATACAAGTAAAATGCCCGGTCTAAGAAAATCACTCAGCAGGAGACAGATGATACCAGGAGGGCTGTGTTCATATCTGAGTGCCCACATTCTTATAAGAACCATTTTGGTATAGAAAGATGTCAGAAAAGATGTTTGTGGGTGATGAAGTTTCTGAAATTCTGCCATGGAAGGGAGGAACTGGAAATTTTTGTTTTTCCTTAAAAGAAGACATGTAGCCAGAATATGACATGGAAACAAATTAGATTTATTCAGTGTAGTCCCTGTGGGAGAATCAGGGTAATAAGTAGAACGCATGAAGAGGCAAATTTAGGCTCTGGATCAGAGAGTCCTGTCTAAAGATATAGACTACCCATAAACAGAATGTGCTGCTTGAAAAAGTGGTAAATTTTGTTATAGCAAACCCTCAGGGATGGAAGAATGCAGAAACTATTTCTAGTTTGTGACTTTTAAAAAGCTGATATCAAGGAATATTCCTAAATCAGACCTGTGATTATAGCCCATTCTATGTTCATATTGTTAAACTAGCTGATTTGACTTCCAACAAACCCTCAACATTACTATCAGATTAATCTTTTTACTTAACTTCATTTGTGTCTATTCTATCCTCTCCCCTCTACTCCTATTTCTTCTCCCCCATCTCACTTTCTACCAGTCATAAACACAAATATTTACTATTTAAGATATATGTTGAATTCATTATATTCCAGGAACCCCTACTAGACAGATATGGCTGTGTTTATTCAAAATAAACCCCATTTTAAAAATGTTCACTACAACAAGAATGTTTCAATTTGACAACTCTTATTTCTCCCTCTTCTGAAAAAGTGTTTAAATTCTCCTACAGAATAAACTCGTTTACGTCATGCATGTGTATATACCACGGTTCTTCCTGAAATATCCCCTGTTAACTACAAAGTTACTTGAAACTCGTTCTTCAAGACCATGACTGGTCTTTTCCTTCACTTTGATCACACTGTGTCTCATATTCACTTTCATTTTTAACATAGACTCATTATGTCTCCAATTTTTAAGTTTATGTAATTTACGTTTGCTTTTCAAGCAATGATACTGTTTCCAAAATCAAATAATGTGGATATCCCCATTTCTTGTATGCTTTAGAATAATTTTCTGATTATTTTTTTCATTTCTTAGTAGGTGTTATTGCATACTCATAGATATTAAGAACTGTTCTAGTTTGAAATTTTTTCTTTGCAATTCAGAAAGCATACTGCTTTGTTAGTATGCAGTCCACAGTCAATAAACTCTTAACTGTTTGTCTGTATTTTTAAAGTTGTGTTGAGTGCCTGTCAGAAAATATTGTTTAGATCACAAGGACACAGAAGTAAACAAAACAAACTTGGATATATGCCTCCATAGAATTTACATTCTTAAATATGGCCAATAAACTATTTGAAATATGACTTATCGAAAGAAGACTGAACAAGAATTGCCCTTCTGCAAACCATACATGCATTAACTTGGAATAAACAACATTGCCTTCACCATGCGAAGCAATTTTAGAAACTGTATTCTTAACCCTTACATTTTAGTGTACCCATCAAAAGTGACATATGCCATTCTGATATAAATAAAAGTAAGTTTTGACAGCTTTGGCATTTGTCCTGTCTAACTAGAGTCTTATACAATCTAAGTAGAACCAAACTGAGTTAGCCACCACTAAGCACAGAATGGTCGAATTTAGCACACCTAAGATACATCTGACCAATTATCTTTATTCAGTGATTTTGGAGTTTTTTATTAAGTAAATATCCAACCACTTAATTCCATGGGAATAGATGCATTTTAAGTCACAAAAGGACTAAAATCGTAAATTAATGTGAAAGAAGAAATGAGTAGATACTGAATATAACATACTGAGCATTTTTCTAGACATGCAGAAAAACCAATGTCCAAGTCATGTCTCTGTATTTCACTAAGACCAGACAAGGAATAAAGTATAGGGAAACAGAAAGCCTGTCAAGTCTAAATGAATGGTGACCATAGATACAAGGATGCCAAGTGTGAAATATAAGCACTTCTTCATATGGAATTAAGTCCCCACTAAGCCAAAACTGGCGTATGTATAGGGAGCAGTGTTTGGAAAGTGAATGGCTTAAGGGCAGAAATGAGAGCTCCAAGCTGACAAAACCTGAACACGACCCAGTTCTGATGTTGTGCCTCCACACATGAGGCTGTTTCTCAGAGAGCAGCCTGAGAAGTTGAAGGAGCTCTTTTTCTCCCTGCTCTTCACTTCCCCCACAGACCAATGCAGACTATGGAATGTAAGTCCACAAACCGCCACATCTCCACTCTTTACCTTGTGAGGAGGCCAAAAATGTTTAGCTATGTCAGTGGGTCCAATAGCCAAACCTCATATTTTTATGCATAAATAATTGGGAGTATGTGTAACACTCTGTCCTCAGGGTTTTCAGAGACTAGGAGGGTGTAAATCATCTTGGAGTGCTGAATAAATGCAGATTGATAAAGAAATGTACACAGGTTTATACATATAAATTCGCAGATATTAATATGCTGGAACATTTTCTTCATCAACCTCCAAATAACAGCTGGACCTCAAATATTTGAAAAAGATTTATAAGTCCAGCAACAGTTCCTTTGCTGTTTTCTCCTTTAGGAGCTACAACTAGTGATTTTTATGTGACTTTCAACAGCTCGTCTAGGACTCTGTAAGTTCCAGAAGTTTGAATAAGGAGGCTCAATTTGAAGGTGTGATGGTTTATTCAATTGCAAAACAATCTAGAAAAAATGGAGTGTCACTTCAGAAGGATCCCCTTAAAAAAGAGAAATGTCATGAGTAGAGTTTTCTCCATATCGGAGATGCTCATGTTATTATTCTAAAGCAGCTATGCAATGATGATTCTGAACACAGTTCTAAGATCACTTTTGGAAATCTGGATAAAATCATGGATAGGTTTTTCAAGGGGAAAAAATGTACATATTCCCTAGAAAAATACTGGATAAGATGCTAAGGTAACAATTCAAAAGTCCTATGTATATACAGAAACCCTTCTATGGGTGGCATTAAGGGTTAGTTGTCCCTCAAATGAAAAGTATCTCCTTTAGATACTGAGAACAGAACATAGTTAGAGAGAAGAATAGGAAGCAGAAAAATAGATGATGTTATTTAACAGTGTCAAATGAAGCAAAGAGTACATACATTCTAGAATTATCCATGTGATAGCTGTAATTCATAACAGCTAAGCAAAAACAAAATGTTGCATGGATAATGAGAGGAATTGTTACAATGCAATGAACTTTTTACTCTGCAAAATAAAAGCACACTATGTTTAAGGATAGTCTTTCAGAATGTAGAAACTGTGACCCTTGGCTGCTATCATTTTTTTCTATATTTCTTGCCAAACAAATGTTATGAAAGAATATCTCCAGGCATTTGCTCTACCCTGAGGGTTAAAACATGTACAGGATGGAAACTGGCAGAGTACTGATGTTGGCGGACTCATCTGCCTCACTAAAGCTTCTAGAGACTTCCAAGGGCTCTAGGGATGAGGGAGTTGTCTTTTTTGGAGAAAATCAGGTCACAAAAAATGTCCAAGTCTTCAGAACAATTGATCCATGGCAGCAGATATAAGTAAGGAACAAATTTGTTCAGTGTAGATCCCATGATCTCAGAATGCTGTATTTTACATTAAGAACATCTACAGGAAGTGCTTTTGCCAGGACAAATAATCATGAACCTTTCTTAAATGGAGAAGCTGTGAACAAAAAGCAGAGACATTATGTTTGGGGAAGAGATAAATGATTGAGGCTTTGAGACAGGGTTCTTTGTGGCTAACATTTTATAAAGAATTCTATGGCAGCTGAAATCACTCTTGGATATTTTCAGGTTCCCAGTGATATTTCCATTCTTTTACCTCCATGAAAACCAAGATCATACTCTCACTTGTATAATTGTTCCAACAAAAATTGGTTCTAAGATTCTCTTATAGATTTTGAACTTTTCTGGCTACTAGGAGCACAGTCAGGAGCAAAATGCATAAGGAGAAAATTAGCAAGTAGGCATGTATGTATATGTAAGTCTTTTAGATACATTAAGAGATGTATGTGAGCATAATGAAAAGATACATGTCTGAAAATCCAAGCACACAGGAGCCTGAAGCAGGATAACAAATCTAAAGACAGCTTGTACTACATAGCAAAAGCATGTCTCAAAAAAAATCATTGGAGCTGGAAGTTAGTAGAGTGCACAAAATCCCGGGTCCTATACCCATGACCAAAACCTGGCAGCCATGCAAGTCTGTAATCCCAGTATTCAGGAGTTGGAGGCAGGAGGATTGGAAGGCCAATGTGGTCTTTCACTACAAAACATGTTAAAAGTCATCCAGGGCTACATGAGTCTCTGCTTCAAAAAAAGAGAGAGAAAGAAAAAAGAAGCAGAGGGATGGAAGAGAGAAAACAGGAAAGAAAAATAAAGGATATATATTTAAGATATTAAGTATAAAAAGAAGAAAAATGAAGTCAGCTTGAGGACGTGATTCATAAAAGACTAGTTAAGTGTATAAGGTATAGAAGGATGAGAAGGTAATTCCAAACAGACAGAAGATGCCAGAAATATCCAGGAATAACATACATGTCTGACAAGCTGTATATAGAATATTATTACTAGGTATAAAATGTGACAAGTTAGGAAAAATCATATAATAATATTTCAGTTAGACATATTGAATTTCAGTAGTCATCATTTTGACATCCATGTGAGTTTTAACAAGGAATTAGGTTAATGTAGTTGACCTAAGGAAACTATTCGTTTGATGCTGTGACTGTCCAAGAATAAATACCCCTAACTCAAGAAGATCCCTTGCTAAACTAGTTATAGATTTTTATTTTACATTTTAAGGTAACATCTGTATGACATGAAATTAATCATTGTACATCTTACTGCTTACCGGTATTCACTAGGTTTGCATTGTCATTCCTTCAGCAGGTTCTAAAGCATTTTCATCACATCAAATTAAAATGCACTCAGTCCTTTATCCAGACCCTCGCCCAGCCACTGTCAGATTCCAATATGACTTTGGATTTTACTAATGTACTTATTCTGGATGGTTCACTTAAACTAAATGATAAAGGATCTTTTCTATCCACTTTATTTCATTTCACATCACATCATTGAAGTTCACAAATGTAGTATGTGATAGTAACTCAGGTAGGCCTCTAGGTAGGCCTCAGGTGGGCTATCACATCAGTTGAGAAAACTTTGACTGGTCTCTTTCTATAGCTTTACAATTTATAATCAGTGATCCTCTTATTTAAATTATGAGCATCAGGACTTGGGAGAGGAAGTCAGTAAAGTGCTTTCCAACCAAGCATGAGGACCTAAGTTCCACGGATCTTCAGCATGCAGGTAAAAACCAAAAAGAAGCAATCTATGATTATCCATAACTCAGTAATATGCTTCCCAGGGAAGAACACACCAATTGGGTATCTAAAACCCAGTATTCATCCCCAAAAACATGCATACAAGTAGCATTGAGTGGGTTACATTTAGGAATATATATATATGCATATGTATATACATTTACATATACGCATGTAACAACAATAAACCAGAGGTCATGAATTTGGAAGAGAACAAGGAGGAGTGTGTGACTGGGAAGGGGGGCAGCTGAAGAGGAAAGGGAAGAGGGAAATGATATAATTAAACCATAATCGTAAAAAATAAAATAATGAAAAAAAAAACATTAGCTTCATCCTGGATTTATATCTCAAACATTCAAAAGAAGATTAAGGATGCATTGTACAGCCAAATTTTAGCCACAAAATCAGACAAAACTGTACTAAAAGTTCATGGTGGCAAGTTAGAACATCTTTCTCCTCTGTAAGGACTATTTTTCATCCTTAACACTAAAGTCTATGGAAACTGTTTGCTCTGTTAAACTTCATTTATATAGAATATCTGAGCCTGCTGCACCCTGGGGCCAGCTCAGGATTTCTTTATCACCAATTAGAGCTAAAATAATTTTCCAGTGCTTCCAATTATGATCACACCCCTGAGGGAACTAGCTTCTTGGGTGGGGTGAAGAGCAGAGAGATTCATATGAAAAAATCCAGTATTAAGCATCTCAGGCAAGCCAAAGCAGCTGGATGAGCAGCAGAAAGAATTCATATGAGCTTGGGATCGGATTATATGACTAGCCCTGACTTCCAAAAAACAAGGCCAGTTAATACTTGCCAAAACTCCATAGATGACCACCACGGCAAAAACTAAAAATCCAATGAAGAAACCAAATTCTGAACAGCGTTTTATCTTTAAATGCATATATTGTGTGGCTGCAAAGAATGCCATGATGAGATAGGAAATACGTGCTTTGTACTTTCCATGAATCCAGCTAGCCAAACGAGCATGGAAGAAAGAGGTTCTTTCCATGAATCCAAGTAGGCAAACGAGCACGTAAGAAAGAGGTTTGCGGTACAGCTGAGCCACATGGCAGTTCTATTTTTAATTTTTTGAGGAATCTCTGAACTAATTTCCGTGATGGCTTTATTTATTTGAACTCCGGCCAGCAGTGAATAAGGTTTCTTCTTTTCCTGCACAGTCTTCAACATTTCTTGTCAGATTTCTTTATGGTAGCCATTATGGTGGGAGGAGGTAACTTAAAGAAGTTTTAATTTGCACTTCACTGGTGACTAGGGTATTGAATCCTTTTCTTAAAAAATAGTTACTGGGCATTTGTGTTTCTTTCCATTTTGTTAACACAAATGTTGATTGAGACTCTTATTTCCATGGTGTTTAATTTCTATAGTTCTTCTTAAATGCTGAGCTAAATATAGCTGGTAAAATTTTCTCCTATCCAGTGGGCTGTCTGTTTGTGCTGCTGACTGGACTGTTTCTTTTGCTGTGCAGAAAACTTACTCATTTCATGTAGTTTCATCTAGCGATGTGTGGGACTGGTCCCTGTACTATCAAAACGCTGATGAGAAAATTCATGCTCATGACCAATTAATTATCTTGAAGATTATTTCCTATGTTTTCTGTTAGTAGTTTCAGCATATATATATTAAAGATTTTTAAAATTATGTTGATGGGGAGGTAAGTATGTCCACATGTGTGCCAGTGCCTGCAGAAGCCAAAGGTATGGGATTCTTTTGATGCCAGAGGTATAGGCAGGCCTGAGCTGCCTAATGTTTGTGCTACGAACCAAACTTGAAGTCTCTGAAGGAGCAGTAAACTCTCTCAGCTATTGAGTCATCTTGAGATCTTCAGGAAGATGAATAATGGACCTTGAAAATATAATATTAATCATGTTGAACCAAACTCAAATGAAAAAGAAGAAAAAATTGCATGTTCTCTTATATATAGATACTAACCTATTACATAAAGATATACGTATGTAAATAATAAATGTGTTGCTCAAGTTCAATTGTTTAGAAAAGAGACCAAGAGAGATAAGATTAAGTGATGATGAAGGACATAGTATAGGCAAAAGGATGCATGAATCATGAAGGATTTTTTTGTAGTTTCAAGTCCATCAGTTATCCCCATCACCACAGTAGATACATAAATTCAACTTTTTGTGATTGAGTTAGCAAGAACCATTTTTGTTTTCCAAAAGAAACCAACATGTGTTATTGCTTTGAGGCAGTGATTGTGAAAGTTGGACTTTCTTTTTAATCCCATAGACCACTGATGCAATAGGAACTAAACAGTACTAGTCACTGAATGCATTTGTTACATTGGCCCACTTATAATAAAAACTGTCTGTTGTTTCGAATTTGAGCTGGGTGGCAGGAGGGGCTCTGCAACCTGATTTGTCTGTTGAAAACTGTATCAAGCCATTTTATTTTAGTAATGTATGTTGTATTGCTATACATAAAATAAAGAATGATTTTAAAATTTAAAAGGAAAGAGCTTTGTGTGTTTGATGACAGGGTCTTGTTACACAGCTCAGAGTAGCTTTGGGTGGCTTCATAGTCACAGTCACACTGCTTTACCTTTCTGAGTGCTGGGATAACAAGCATGATCCAGGAGTACCACACCCAAGGAGAACAACCTTTTTAGCATATAAGAAGCAAGGGTCATAACAGAGGTCTGAATAAAGGTGAGGAGTCGAGGCTTTTTTTAAATCTAATTATAATATAATAACATGCAAATTCAAGGACTCCTCTTTTATAGCCATTGTTGTTACATATACATATAAACAAACACATTAACACAACCTGTAAATATATGTTTCTAGGGCTGGCTACTGGATACTGGGTAACCAATTGGAGTTCTCAGCCTTGAGGAAGACCTATTCTCACCTCTTTGCAGTTGTCAATTGTTTGTAGCTCATCTTGAGATGAGACCCTTTGAAATTCCCCTACTCCTCAGGGGCTGTTTAGGCAGTCATGTTATTAGAAGGTTCTTGGTGTAGTTTCATATCAGGACTAGGAGTCACAAACTCACAGCAGATTTTCTGCTCCTTTGGCTCTTAACAGTCTTTTTACCCCATCTCCGGGAATGTTCCTTGGACCTTAAGTACAATTTTGTTGTAGGTATATCAGTTCAGGCTAGGCACCCCTCAGGCACTTGTTCTCTCCATTTTGATTAGTAGTGGCTTTCAAAATCATCTCCTTCCTCAAAAAAGAATTCCTATGACTAAGAATGATACCTATACTTACCTGTCAGTCTAAGTGTTTACAATGCAGTTAAAAGTTAGGGGGCTTTTACATATGAATTGCTTCAAAATTCATTTAAATCTTCATTTTTCAATATCAGTCCTGCCATAGGTAAGTATAGGAAGAGACATCCAGTACTGAGCACATTGTGGTCGGTATCTGAGAAAGTCAGTCTGTATTAGTATCTGACAATTCCAACATCAGATTCAGTCTCTAAACCTGAAGCACTTTCTCTGGGCAACCTTAAAGGCAAGATATTAACATATTAGAACTGGAGAAGTCCACTCTAACACAGAATCTTTGTTTTGAAGAAATGCATTGATAAGATTATCTTCTGAATAATATAATTACAGTTAATTGTTATATTTATATACTTGGGTAGGTACTAGACATACATATTTCAGATGTATTATCTTATTTGATCTACATGAGGATGAAGTTACTATTATTGTTCTCTTGCCAATAAGAGGTTTGTGGCTTTGAGGCAGTAAAAGCTTGCACAAGTTCATACTAATGGCCAAGGAGAAAACCAGAACTCATTTTAAAAGAATATTCAAATGATTTGGCACTCCTTTCTGTTCTTTCAGAACAGCTGGGATGATAAGCTTAACAGGGACAGTGTAGTTGACATGGAATTTAATGAGAGAATTTTAGCTCAAACCTTAAAACAATCTTGAAAATAGAGTAGATGCTTCTCAAAGACAAGAACTAGGCACAAGTTACTTTGTATGCATTCTTGAATAAAAAGAATGTGTTCTAGGGTAGAAAAATAACAGTATTTCAAAAACATTTATCAGGTGATAAAACTAATATCTGATACAATTGTTAGGACTTTGTGCTGACTAGTTTTATGTCAACTTGACACAAGCTAGAGTCATTGGAGAGGAGAGAGCCTTATTTGGGAAATGCCTCCATGAGGTCAGGCTATGGGCAAGCCTGTAGGACATTTTCTTAATTAGTGGTAAATGTGGGGGGTTCCAGCTCATTGTGGGTGGTCCCATCCCTGGGTAGTTGTCCTAGGTTCTATAGGAAAGGAGATGGGATCTTGACATTAAAATAATATAACAGCTGAATAATCAGAATGAATAATTCAACAGAACACAATCTAAAAGCAGCCCTTAGTATACATATCAATTGTGACAAATGACAATTTAGATTGACAATAGAAAGATAGATTGACTCATAGATCTTAGGACAACTGACTCATTTCGGGGAAAAAAGGCAGACTGAAAAAAGGAAAGGAAGCAAGGAAGGAAGGAAGGAAGGAAGGAAGGAAGGAAGGAAGGAAGGAAGGAAAAAACAAACACCTGAGTGTTACGTGGATCAAGCCAGTGGGCAGCACTCCTCCATGCCCTCTGCATCAGTCCCTGCCTTCAGATATCTGTCCTGTTTGAGTTTGTCCTAAATTCATTTTACATTGAACTGTGATGACCCCCACCAGCTGGACAAGTGCTTTGGTCACCGTGTTTCATCATAGCAATAATACCCCTGACTAAGACAGGACTAGATTTTTTTATGAAATAATAATGTTTAAATGGTTGTATTGATGTTTCTGTTATGTTGGTAGCTAGAGGTGACCCAGAGAAATTGTATATATAATAATTATAATATATATTATCTGATAATATACATTATATAACATATAGTGTACTATATAATATAATTATAATTTAAAAAAAAACCAGTAACTCTGGTTCTCCTGTTGCACTGTTCTGTAGTTACAAACACCTAGGTTTCAGCCATTCTATACCATCTATTGAGAGGAGTGAGCAGAAGGAGAGTGTGCTTAAGGACATTATCTGGACGTTAAATGTTCCACTGCCACATTTCTAGCTGTGTTAATTACCCTGTTGCATTACAAGTTGCCCCTACATTTAACAAATTTAAACAACCCAGAGATGGTTCAGGGATATGCACATGGCACAGTCCACTCTGGAAAGCAGTCTTAGGAGGCTACAAGCAACGTTTTAACTGAAAACGTTTGCTCATCTTAAGCTACAGTGTAAGAAATTTGTTCTTAGATTGCAATACAAATAGCAGGATTCAGTTCTTTAATGATAGCTACGTTGTTTCTCTCCAATCTCTTCCTAGTGTTCATAATACACAGTTGCACAGAAATGTAAAAGAACATGAGGAATGAGAGCTTCTTACAAAGTGAATGGTTAAAATAGTAATTGTTCTACTAAGGAAGAAAGGTCATACAGCATCTTAGGGAATAATTCATAGTTTCTGTGATGGATTTTTAAAAATATATTGCTTAATCATTTCTTATAAATACCTTGTAAGGCAAGTAATGTATTCCATTATACAGATGGAGATTTTAAGGCTCAGTCTCATTAAGTAGTCTTTACAAAGCTCCAATAATAATTGTATTGGGTTGAAATTATATGGGAAGTAATAGACAGAGCAGCCCTGTTAGAATCAGTCAACATATTATTTTGGTCTAAATTTGAACAAATACTCATCTAGATGAGTATGAGGTCTTCCACAAAGGACCCTACTGTATAATGAAACAAAGGAAATAAGTAGAGTGAAAATAACCTAAGCAAAGAAAGAAAATCCCTGCCAGCTAGTCTGACACCTAATTCATATTTAGAATCTATGAAGAGATAAAAAACTAAACATCCAAAGAGTAAATAATCCAACCAGTAAGTAGATAAATGAACAAAAAAAGTTCTCAAAGACATGAAAGTAGTCAAAATATTAAAATATTATTTAGTATCTTCAGTCATTAGGGAAATGAAAAGAATTGATACTCTTCTACGAAAATGGTTATTATCCAAACACATACACACAAACACACACAATTGTTGGTGAGAATGTGGAAGACAGGAACTCTTACATTTTTTGTGGGGCTATGAATTACTGCAGGCACTACAAAAACAGTACGCCACCCCTGCTTTTTTACCTCTTAAGAACCAAAGTCAGAATGCAATAAAGATGGGTGTTCATCTATTTTTTGGTGTGAAAAATCATCTTGACCAAGGCAACTCTGATAAAGAAAGCATTTAATTAGGTACTTGCTTATACTTTCAGAGCTTTAGTCAATTGTCATTATATGGGAATCGTAGCAGCAGGCAGAGCAGACATAGCAGACATGTTGCCAGAGAAGTAGCTGAAAGCTAAGTCCTGAGCTACATCAAAGACAGAAGCTGGGCCTGGCTTGAGCTTCTGAAACCTCAATGCCTACTCCATCTCCTAGTGACATACTGCCTCCAACAAGGTCATACCACTTCAAGGTCATACCACTTAATCCTCCTAAGCCTTCCCTTCTCAAATAATATTACATCCCTGGGCTGCCTCCCATGACTAAGCATTCAAATACATCTTGATGATTTTGACACTACCTTCAGAGTGCTGGGATTATAGACATATGTTACATCATTTAACATAAAATGGAGTTTTAAATAATTCATTATACAAGACTTTAGAGGTTCCATATTAATCAGTGGTTGAGATAAAAGAGAGAAGAACAAGGAGGGAGGGGGGAGGATGGGTTACCCCAGTAAGGCAGGTTCCATTCCTCTTATGCCCAACAATATATTCTTGACACTTAAAAAAAAAATGAGTAGGCATGGAAGAGGTATGGGATGTGGAACAGTTGGAGGGTGGACCGGGAGGGGAATAAAATCTGGAGTCAGAAAGAAAGAAAGAAAAAAGAAAGAAAGAAGAAAAGAAAGAAAGAAAGAAAGAAGGAAGGAAGGAAGGAAGGAAGGAAGGAAGGAAGGAAGGGGAAAATAAGTAGGAAATAAAAGAATAAGTAGAATTATTTGAAGGCCAAGATAATGAATTTAGGATGAATTAAATACTGAACTGTAAGAATTAAGGTAACTTTTGCCCTGAGATATGTAGTACAAGTATGTTATTATATATTATATACCTGTACTCACCCATTTATGACATAGTCTTGTTTTTATATCTACCCAATCAATTGGCTGATCAGCTGGAAATAGCCACATAGAATAGGAGCCAGCAGGAGCCTTCATTTCTTCATAAAATTGTTGTCATCACAGTTCTATGAGCCAAAGACCAAACAATTCAGCCAGAATGTGACATTAGAAACAAAATATAAGCACCCAAATAAAAACCAGGAAAAAGATAAAAGATCTCAATTAAAATGGAAAATAAAACAGTGATTTTGTTGGATAATAATTCCTGGAGAAAACATGTTGACACCATGGTAACATAGCTAAATATAAGAAGAAAAAGCAAAGGCAAATGTTTAGGAGACGTTTTATTTTTATTGAAATGTCAATCATCCTCTTCTAACAAAATCACATAAATTAAATAACATCACGGTCTTTCAATGGGGATAAATATTTCTAACATGGACAGCAAAAAGAATCAGCTATATTTCATACTGAAAATGAGTTAAATGGACCTGAGTATATCGTTTTGTCCTTTAGAAATGAAAAGCAGTATTTATCTTAATGAGCTATCAACATTTCTCCTTATGGCAAGGTCATTAGTTTATAATATTATATAAATGCAAATAATCATACTTAAATTTCCTATTTTAATTCATAAATATCAAAATTTAAATAATATTTAGAGAATATTACATCAAAATAGAAAAAACTTCATTAACTTAGGACTGCACTTGTAGAGTTGGAACTGATTACCAAGCCAAAAGCAGACTCAAGAAAGCCAAGCTCTAACTAAGCAAGTGAAAATTGAATTTATAAGCTGAACAGAGTTTTGAAAATATTGTTGAGAACTAATCTAAAAAAATTCACTGTGTATACATAAGAGTAATAATAATAAATGTTACCTGAGAAACCATATCATGATTTTGTAGAAAAAGCTCTGAGCATGAAAGCTAATTTGGCAGCACACTTGAAAGCTATAGAACACAAGGAAGCAAATACACACAAGAGGAGAAGATAGTAGAAAATAATCAAACTCAGGGCTGAAATCAACCAAGTAGAAACAAAAAGAACTATAGAAAGAATCAACAAAACCAGGAGCTGGTTCTTTGAGAAAATCAACAAGATAGATAAACCCTTAGTCAGACTAACAAGAGGGCACATAGACAGTATTCAAATTAATAAAATCAAAACTGAAAAGGGAGAAATAAGAATGGAAACTGAGGAAATTCAAAAACTCATCAAATCCTACTGTAAAAGCCTATACTCAACCGAATTGGAAAATCTGGATGAAATGAACAATTTTCTAGACAGATACCAGGTGCCAAAGTTAAATCAGGAGCAGATAAACCATCTAAACATTCCTATAACCCCTAAAGAAATAGCAGCAGTCATTAAAAGTCTAACAACAACAACAACAACAAAGCCCAGGACCACATGGTTTTAGTGCAGAATTCTACCAGACCTTCAAGAAGACCTAATACCAATTCTCTTCAAACTATTATACAAAATAGAAACAGAAGGAACACTACCCAATTTGTTCTATGAAGTCACAATTATGCTTATACCTAAACTACACAAAGACCCAACAAAGAAAGAGAAGTTCAGACCAATTTCCCTTATGAATATCAATGTAAACATACTCAATAAAATTCTTGCAAACCAAATCCAAGAACACATCAAAATGATCATTCAACGTGATCAAGTAGGCTTCATCCCAGGGATGCAGGGATAGTTCAATATACTGAAATCCATCTATGTAATCCACTACATAAACAAACTCAAAGAAGAAAAAAAAACACATGGTCATTTCATTAGATGCTGAAAAAGCATTTGACAAAATCCAATACCCCTTAATGTTAAAAGTCTTGCAAAGATCAGGAATTCAAGGGCCATAACTAAACAAACTAAAAACAATATACAGCAAACCAGTAGCCAACATCAAACTAAATGGAGAGACACTTGGAGCAATCCCACTAAAATCAGGGACTAGACAAGGCTGTCCACTCTCTCCCTATCTATTCAATATAGTACAATGGAGTATTACTCAGCTATTAAAAATGATGAATTCATGTAATTCTTAGGCAAATATATGGAAGTAGAAAATATCATCCTGAGTAAGGTAATCCAATCACAAAAGAACACATGGTATGCACTCACTGATAAGTGAATATTAGCCCAAATGCTCGGAATACCAAAGATACAACTCACGGACAACATGAAGCTCAAGAAGAAGGAAGACCAAAGTGTGGGTTCTTTGGTCCTTCTTAGAAAGGGGAACAAAATACTCACTGGAGCATATATGGGGACAACGTGTGGAACAGAGACTGAAGGAAAGGCCATCCAAAGACTACCCCACCTGGAGATCCATCCCATGTACAGTCACCAAACCCAGACACTATTGTGGATCCCAAGAAGTGCATGCAGACAGGAGCCTGATATAGCTGTCTCCTGAGAGGCTCTGCCACAGCCTGACAAACACAGAGGCATTTGCTCCCGGTTAACCATTGGACTGAGCACTGAGCAAGGAGTCTCCAATGGGGTCTGCAATGGAGGAGTTAGAGAAAGGACTGAAGGAGCTAAAGGAGTTTGCAACTATATAGGAAGACCAATAATATCAACCAACCATACCCCCCAGAGCTCCCAGGGACTAAACCACAAAACCAAGGAGTAAACATGTAGGGATCCATGGCTCCAGTCGCATATGTAGTAGAGGATGGCCTTGTTAGGCAACAAGGAGAGGAGAAGCCCTTAGTCCTTTGAAGGCTTGATGTCCCAGTGTAGGGGAATTCGAGGGCAGGGAGGTGGGAGTGGGTGGGTTAGGGAACACCTTCATAGAAACAGGGAAGGGAGATGGGATAAGGGTTTCAGGGGTACCAGGAACGGAGATAACATTTGAAATGTAAATAAAGAAAATATTCAATTAAAAAAAAAGTAAAAAAAAAGGAAGAAAGGAAGCTAATTTGGCATGGAAAGTGTGTATAGCTTCGTTCATGAATCTAGGAATATTGTGGGCAAGCTACTTTTGCACACATGGATGATATTTTTAAGATTTATGTATTCATTTTAGGAATATGAGTGCCCTGTCTTCATGCACACCAGAAGAGGAATTCAGATCCCTTTACTGATAGTTGTGAGCTACTATGTATTTGCTGAAAATTGAACTCAGGACCTGTAAAAAAGCAACCAACACTTTTAACTGCTCAGCCTTCTCACCAGGTTAGATGATATTATCAAATACTATATCAGAGTACCTTGATCAAAATGACTAGTAGTTGGACTTAAGACCTGGAACACCATTTGCCTAAAGGGTGGAAGAAACAAAGCATGTACTATGATTCACATATTAATCTCTTTCAGTGTCTCTGTCTTGATGGATGCTATTGGGAAAAGGAAAAGTACAAAAATCATTGGGAAATTTTTTTATGTAGGAACCCACGAAACTAAACTCAAAACTTGGAGAAAAATAGTTTTTAAAATTACTCTCTCTTAAGAATATTAAAAATGAATACACTAGCAATATTTCTTGTCATTTATTGGTTTATACTTTTGTATTAAGAATCTGATGTGTTTCATTGAGAACATAAGCTTGAGTCAGTCAGACTTTTGACCCAATGAGACCTGTATCACATGTTTGGGAAAATGAATGATTGCTGTCTCTGAGGTTGTTTTCCCAAATTTATAAAATCATGATATTGCTACTAATAGTTCCACTTGGAAGAACAACATAGGCTGGCCTGACTACCCAGTTTTCCCAGAGTCTAGACCACCAACCAAGTAGTGTACCTGGAGAGATCCATGGCTCCAGATACATATGTAGCAGAGGAAGGTTTTGCCTGACAGCAATTGGCAAGGAGGCCCTTGGTTCCAGGGAGATTTGATCCCCAGCGTAGGGGGATGCTGGAGTGGTGGGGTGATGGTGTGGGTAGGTCTGGGAGCACCCTCATAAAGGCAAAGTAGAGGGGGGAGGGCTGATGTGGGATGGGGGGTTCCTGGAGGGGGTAACTGGGAAGTGGAATATCATTTGAGATGTAAACGAATGGAATGATTAATAACAAAAGAAAAGAATCCATTCCAGGGATGAATGGAGAAAGAGAGAGAGAGAGAGAGACCTCTATGTCCAGACTCATATGATAATAATAAAAATTAAAAGGAATTCAACCACCCACAGGATCTCTGAGTTTTTCAGGACAGAGTTCCTCTCTCTTTTGTTTCAGAGATTCTCCACTTTGAATGCAAACCAGATTTGTAAAATGTTTCTTCCTTGGGTAAAAGTGCAAAATTCTTTTTCATAAGGGAAGTGATCTGTCGCGTCTGCCTTGGCAGCAAGTAAGACACGACACGGTCGGATCCTTCTCAGTCAGCTTTATTCCAGGAACAACTCTTGACTTAGGGACGGGGAACTGGATGGGGACATATGGCCGGGGACCTGGACCAGGAAGGGGATGGGCTGGGCTCCCAAGCAGCAGAAATGAGCTGCTTATATAACTGCCCTAAGCGGCCGGGTGATGTGTCCTCTCAGGATAGGTTAAGCTGCCAATACTTCATTAGCATAAGCCCACTCAGGAGGGGCACGAGGCTGATGCATGCACAAAGGACTTGTTTACCAGTTTAGCTGAGCTGGCCACTCTGGAAGCCAGCTGCTTACATTGTCAGGTGCTAGTCATACGACTTTGCAACTATAAACACGGCTGCCTACTTCTCCCCTTATTTATTTATTAAATTTGAAGTAGGTTACCTCTGGACCCTTCAGACCTTAGGCATCCCACACCCAAGCATGCTTGAACTCATTCATTAGGTGTTTGGCGTGAGGCGATTGAAAACACACCTAGAAAGTCGCTGCTAGCGCAGCAGATCAGCGGTTGGAAAACAGAGGTCCGAGCCCTTGTGCAAAGTGAAGGCATTGTGATGGGAAAGTTTATATTTCTGCCATACCCACCTTCGTGCCTTTTTTCAGGGAGAGGTATATTTGGCACAAAAACTCTATGCACTCGGACATGCTTTCAGAGAATCTATCTCAAGATTGAGAACATCTCTAGTAGAGGCGCTCCTCGTACTCCCCGCTTCAGAAACATTGAGGTGATGCTGTAGGAGCCTCATGAGTGTACACCTTTGGCAATGGTCAAGATGGTCAGGATCTAGGGATTATGCCTGGATGGCCATTACCGGGTCCAGAAGGCTCCCCACTATGCCTCCCTAAGGGAGGCCAGCCAAATACCTGGGGGAGTGCCTTCCTCCATGGCAGTCAGCGTCTGGTAAACCACAGCCTTATGTCTTGCATGGTCATGGCACAAATGACACAGAAATCAAAGGCAGAAACCACATCCAGGAGAACAACGGCTCCCCAGATAAATACTCCCACCCATTCTTTAAAGAAAATTGAGGGCATCCTTGACCCAAGTGGTGAGCCCCTCCAAAGTAAAGGGATCCAGGCGGGTGCCATTCAGGGTAGCGATCTGCGACAGGAGCCTCCTGGATAGGTCCTCGCCTCCCTTCAACCAATTTCCTTTCAGGTACTCAGACAGGAGGCGGCTCTGATTGAGAGATTGAGAAGAGTTATATACCAAAGGAGTAATATACAGTCCCCTGAGAGAGGAGACGCAAGAGAGCTGAATAGGTTTATATAGGTTAGCCAGCAGGAAGTGCATTTTGAGCACAAGAAGTAGGGAAAAAAGTTAGGGAGGACCAGGGAGTTAGGATGGACAGGCATAGGTACTGGCCAGGTGCGTGTGACGGCCTACAAAGGTATAAAGTCACCCGGTATCCAATACAAATCCCTCTTTTATTTTAATGCCTCTTGCATGCATTAGTTCTTTTAAGGCACTTCTCACGGGGCACAATGGTGAGTTCCCCATGGTTTCACTTTCCTGATTGATGCTTGCCAATACCCCAGACAAAACACAATTACGACACCCAGACAGACCCACACCAAACAACACAAACAGCAAACACTAACATGATACTTCTAAGGTCTCTCGTGATTCAATTGCCACTTTACCATGGACCTATGACACGGACCTTATGATGTCGCTTTTGACGGCCCTACTCACGGGCACTTTCTATGACTCCGCTTTTCCGCGGACCTTGTGATGGCCCCACTCACTGGGCACTTTCTATGACTCCACTTTTCCGCGGACCTTGTGATGGCCCAGTCACCAGGCACTTTCTATGACTCTGCTTTTCCGCAGACCTTGTGATGTCTCCACTTACCGGGCACTTTCTATGATGCCGCTTTTCCGCAGACCTTGTGATGGCCCTACTCACCGGGCACTTTCTATTGCAATAAATATACCTGTACCACCGTTCCTAGCTGCTGAGTCCTGAATCCACAAAGGCGAAGTCCTCAGGTCCCCGTATGGGCCACCATATGTCGCGTCCGCCTTGGCCAGCAAGTAAGACACGACATGGTCGGATCCTTCTCAGTCAGCTTTATTCCAGGAACAACTCTTGACTTAGGGACAGGGACCTGGACCAGGAAGGGGATGGGCTGGGCTCCCAAGCAGCAGAAATGAGCTGCTTATATAACTGCCCTAGGCGGGCCGGGTGATGTGTCCTCTCAGGATAGGTTAAGCTGCCAATACTTCATTAGCATAAGCCCACTCAGGAGGGGCACGAGGCTGACGCATGCACAAAGGACTTGTTTACCAGTTTAGCTGAGCTGGCCACTCTGGAAGCCAGCTGCCTACATTGTCAGGTGCTAGTCATACGACTTTGCAACTGTAAACACGGCTGCCTACAGTGATCAAACCAGAAAGACAAAGGAATACATGGGGAGCTATGCTTGTTTCCTTGTTATTTTGAAATGAAGAGGAACTTGTAGTGAGTGTTTTCCTACCCTGCTTTAAGCTCCAGGCAGACCACACTACCAGCCACGCCCAGGTTCCCTCAGATCTGTGGATGGAAAATAGACATACATTAGCTTATTTTTCAATCTCTCTTACTGGCTCAATTGCTGGGCTCTTTTAAGCCTTCTTTGGCTATCTTGGGCCCTTCATGTCACTCCCAACTCAGCACCCTAAATCTGCCCTCAACTTATGTTGCTCAGTTACTTTCTCCTTGTTCAGCAACCCAAAAACTGCCCTCTGCTTAGTTGAGTTCTAATCTCCTGCCTGGGGAAGCAAGATCTCACATGGCTGCCACCTTTTTTTTCCCTCCTAAGCATGGCTAAAAATCTCTCTTCCTCCCCTGTGTCTCTCCTCCTGCCTGTAGGGACCAAAAGTTCTGCCTATTCCTCCTGGTTCATTAGCTACTGGCATCTTTACTGATGGATCAAGCACCAATTGGGGAACAGGGTCTTCAGGGTTCACGTGCAGATTCTGGATCAAAACATGAGAACCACCCAATACATCTCAACATTTCTGTCTAATAATAATAAAAAAAAAAAAAAAACTCTTCTCCAAACATAAATTGAACAAAACCATAACAATTATATAAATTACAAAGTATGATATACAATTAACATCTAGTTCATCATATTTGTCAGTTAAATACTCTACCATCATTCTTAACTTAATTATAAATCTATCCCTGAATTAAGTTTAGATTTTAGCCTGCAATGCCATCTGAAAACCATGTCTTCCACTCTATAACCTCTCTCTCAATGTTAAATAACTTGAGTTTGAGTATGCGCCTATAACTAGTCTTTAAAACCTGTCAGAGATCTGAGAATGAATTAAATACTGCCTGAGTATATAGGAAGCACTAAACATAGCTTCCAAAACTTAAACAATTATAGAGAGAGCTGACTACTTGGACAGCCCTTAATTTCTCATAATGTTGGAGCATCTATCTTCAGCCTTCCAGCCCAGGATATCTGATAGACCTTTGCAAAGCAAGATTATGAAGGACTGTTTACCCTGTATTGGTAGAGCTATCAGTTCACTATTCAGCATAGTGTGTCCTTTTCCAGACAGTATTTTGTCTGCAGATGAAACAGGCAATTTCTTCCCCATGACTACCTTGCCTCGATGAGCAACCTCGCCTGGAGGTAAAGATGTTTCATTTTTCTTTGAAGGAGAATGAGGAAACTGTCCAGAGCAGACATGTCTCATTGTCAAATGATTCTGAATAATGAAATAACATTAAATGTCATATTCTGTGGATTTCTGATGTTTTGAAGACTATGTAAAGTATCTTGAACTGTTACACCTTAACTACTCTTAGCCATTTCTATTTGAGCAAACTGAAAACACTTTTTTATAATTAAATCAGAATCTAACATAACCATGGATTTGCTGTCTGGCCCTTAACTTGTTTTACTTAATCATCTTACACAATTTGTAAAGCAGCTATTAAAAGGACTGGGTCTAAGCCTCATGTTCTTAAATGAGTTGCATAGGCACAATGTCTATCTAAGAGTAACCATATTAATTTCAACGTTTGTATCAATATTCAGATTTGTACCAATGAAAACCTACAATCTGTTTCAATATAAATTCTGTACCAATGTAAGAAATTAAATTCAATTTGTATCAATTATAAAATTTTCTATCAATTAAGATTGTGGCTACACAACACCTTATTCAAGTATTTTATATTAGTAATCCATCCTATCTATTTCCTTCCTGTCCAAAATTATGACCAATTCCAACTTATCCTTTAAAATGTCAACCTATCTATACTTTGTAAAATTTTCCATTATCATACACTCAAACCCAGTAAATTGGGCTAACAACTCTACATAATTTCTTCCTTCTGAGTATGGACAATGAGAAATTCTCTAAAGAGGTGGGGAGTAGTAGGAAAATTAGAAAAAAAAAAAAACTGGTTATACTTAAGAAGGCTAGCTTTAGCATCTGTTATTAGCCTCTGAATATTTTGAAGGTGTAGAGCTTGACTAAAGTTTGACCAGATCCTTCTGAAAAGTTGGATGAGGCAAGATGACCTGGAATCAACAGCAATCCTAAAGCTCTTCTGGAAGTAAGTCTCTGGACATCATCAGGAAGCAGGGGTCAGTTCAGCCTCCCAGCAGATGAGGTCTTGTCAGAGCTGTACTTTCTGCAATAAATGAATCTCACAACCAAAACTTTAATACCATTAAGATTTTCATATGGATCATGCAGGGTGCACAGATCAGTTAAGAATGAAATTCTGCACCTTGTTCGAGCAGATGGACTGCTGTCTTTTATTATGAGTTAATTTTATCAATAACCAATTGTAATAAGTCTTCATTCATGCCATATGAATGATGACACAATGAATCTTTTTCTTGGCCTGTTTGATTTTCATGAACTTTTATAGTTCTTCAGGGGCTTCCCCTGTCATATCTGATCCATATCACACTGGGAGGGGTCCAGAGCCTATTCTCCTTTCCTGTCAACACAAATGTAGAGCCTTTCTTCTAAAATAGCATGTCCTTGGTCCAGTAACCTGAATTCGTTCAACATTTACTTGACCTCTCTCCTAAAAGAATTTTAATATAACCACCAATCTCACAACCACATTCATTTTGATAAACAATTTACAGCAAATAAAGCAATCTAAACAAATATTAACTGATGAGACAGTGCTTCTGATGTCTTCTGTCCCAACCTTCATGAGATCAAGGCCTATTTAATATCTCTGTCTACTTACAGTATGAGCCTATTTCTAAGCTCTCTCTTTATACAAATTTCAAGGCCTAAATTTCTACTGTCTGAGATAAGCTAGGTGACCTACCCCCTGCCTTTGATCTAATTTTTTTTTTTTTTTTTTTTTTTGGTTTTTCGAGACAGGGTTTCTCTGTGTAGCTTGGCTGTCCTGGAACTCACTCTGTAGACCAGGCTGGCCTCGAAACCACAGAAATCCGCCTGCCTCTGCCTCCCAAGTGCTGGGATTAAAAGCGTGCGCCACCACCGCCCGGCTGATCTAATTTTTTAAGATCGAATATCTCAATATTTTTATTTCTCTGTAATTAACTTTAATTAAATTCCCTTGCTTATTGTATAAGCCTATTTCTAGGCTTATTTTTATATCAGACAAAGAAATCCCATGAGTAAAACCATGTTCAAAGATATCAAGAAATTTTCCAGGGAAGACATTTTTCAAATCTTTTTTAGAGCATTTTTTTTTTTTTATTCACTCTCCCTAACCTCTCCTTCTGTGGAGCTTAATATCTCTGTATATTTAAGAACATTTAAACAATTACACTCCTTTCTACCTTAAAGACAATCAAATCAAATTTAATTTATCCCAATCTTTTGATTATTTTCTTGTAGGAAGAAGCTGTGTCTACCATCTGATTCTCTGCTTCAGAAAAGCCATTTTGTCTCTTTGTAGAGCAGGAGCTCTAGGAGTCTCAGCTAAGGCTCTCTGAGACAGCTAGACTCATTTTAAAAGTGCCTAGGGCAAAGCCACTGGTGGCTGTGTTCCTTTGTTCCAGTTTCATGTGCTGGAGCTACATGACTCAGCTCTGCTTGCTGAGAAACCAGTTTTCCCTCTTCCTAGACTTTTGCATTTGTATGTACGACCTGAGAATTCCTAAATTGTGGGTTCTCACCCCACATTAGGTACCATCTGTAGTGAGTGTTTTGCTACCCTGCTTTAAGCTCCAGGCAGACCACACTACCAGCCCCCGCCCAGGTTCCCTCAGATCTATGGATGGAAGATAGACATACATTAACTTATTTTTCAGTCTCTCTTACTGGCTCAATTGCTGGGCTCTTTTAAGCCTTCTTTGCTTATGTCACTCCCCAACTCAGCACCCTAAATCTGCCCTCAATTTACTTTGCTCAATTACCTTCTCCTTGTTCAGCAACCCAATACTGACCTCTGCTTAGTTGAGTTTCTAATCTCCTGCCTGGGGAAGCAAGTGGCCTATGGCTGCTCCACCCAAGATCTCACCTGGCTGGTCACCTTTTTTCCCCTCCAAAGCATGGCTAAAAATCTCCCTTCCTCCTCTGTGTCTCTTAGCCTGCCTGTAGGGACCCAAAAGTTCTGCCTATTCCTCCTGGTTCATTAGCCATTGGCATCTTTATTGATGATCAAGAAACATCTGGAGAACAGGACCATCAGGGTTCACATGTAGACTCCCAAGCAAAACATCAAAACTCCCCCTACAGGAACTGAGGGTTAAGAATTTTACCCTCTCACCAATAGTACATTTCTCTCTCCAGAGGACACTCATGGAATCACTGTCTTCTTACAACACCTGGAAAAACAGCATTTCCCCTGACAAAAGAGAAAAGCAAGCACTATCCTCTGTATTTTATTTAGGGTAAATGATTAATATTGTTTGACTGTCTTGTCAACCCAAAAGTTGGACTGGAACCAAAGAAAGATGAGAATACAAACTGAATTACTAACATTTTGTTCAACCAGACTTTAAGACAGATCCACATTGAAGATATCTGACTAGTTGAGGTGTATATTCAAATAGGATCAACTGCTCAAACCTGTTACATGAAAGATACTCTATCCAATAGCTAGTACTTTACCCAATAGCTAATAAACAACATTTGGAAAGATGTTCTTTTGATATTTTTTGTTCTGTTTTGTTTTTCATTTTGAGACAAGGTCTTCCTGCAAGGCCATGGCTAGTTTTGAACTCATTATCCAGATGTGACTGAACTTGAACTCAGAAATTTCCCAGGCTCTGCTCCTGATTTGTGGCAATGAGATGTATACAACACTATTTGAATATAATTTAAATTCTTTTAAAAAAATTACTAAGATTGTTTTAATTTGGAGCTTGTTATTGAAAGTTTTCATATTTTATAAGTCCGGAGGCCAGCATCAGGATTAGAACTTCTACCAGCAGACATCACAGGTGTTTCATTTTTACCTGGAAAGGAAAATTGCAAAGGACTTTATTGGACTTGATTTACTCTTTTACAATAGAAAAGACTGTGTACAGCTCTTGACTGTGTATAGCCCTTAAAAGAAGAATGTTGCTCTTACATAGACAAGACAGGGATGGTTAAATGAAAATGTCATGAAAAATGTCAGAGAAGGCCCTGAGAAAAGACAAGAGAGAGAAAGAGAAAGATGAGAGCTTGTACAAGAATTGGTTTTCAACCTCTCCATGGTTGTCAACCCCACTTCTCCCATCTTGGGACCATTAATTGGGTTATTGTTGCTGATTTCTTTTGGTTCCTGGGCCTTAAATAGGCTGACTAATTTTGTGATATAACAGATAGATAATTTGGTAGCAAAACCTATTCAGATACATTGTCATAAGTTAGGACCATGAGACTCAAGATGAGGTTGTTACTCTATCCAGGGTGTTCCCCAAACCCATCTCCACCCAACCTAAAAGAGGGGACTTCTACCCTAGACCAAGCAGAGAGGGACCACCCAGAACGCCCTCTGACTGGCAATCTGAATTCTTGCTTAGGCTGTGAGGCTAAGCACTGCAAGGGAATATAAATAAAAGTTAAAAATATCTCTCTGGGTTCCCTGAGGGACAAGCCTGACTGCATAGGGATTGATGTCAAAAGTATCCCCTCTCCAAGAAAAAGATATCGGGATGGGTATGGCCCTCATGCCTCACTGGACAACGACAGGAGGACGGAGCCATTACAAGGTCCTCTTCAATTATTACAGGTCAGGTCTCTATCCCCGCCTTCGCAGATTAGAATCACCACAGCCCTTCTATACTTAGAGAAGGGAGGAGATGTCAGGGGCAGCCTGCTTATACACTGAAGGCCTAAAATCAGCCATAGGCCTAAAATCACCAATAGGCCTGACATACATACATGCTAACACAAAGTCTTGGATCTCTGTGGAAAAAACACTGAAACAGATGGCTATAAGCTGTTGGGAGCCAACTCTGAGCAGAAAGCTGCTATCATCTTTGCAGCCATCTCAAGCCATATAACTGACAAGAGACTTGTTGTCAACAGCCTACAACAGCTGAGCACACTCTGATAAACATCATGTTTTTCTCCCATATCTTGTTTTGTTGTTTGGTGCCCCCAGCTGCAAGGTGCACGTGGTAAAGTGTCTTCAGCTGTGTCCCCCTGCTTATGCTTATATATATATCCATGATTTCCTTTCAATAAAAAAGGGAACAGGGAACAGGACTTGAACAGACGCTCTGTCTTGTCTCAATTCTTTGCATCTCTCACCCTTCCATTCCCCACTCTCTCTCTTGCTAGACCCTGACCCGCAGGCCAAAGTAGCAGCTCAGGCCAGGACATAGTGGCCCCCAAACCTGGGGCAGCTCCGGGAAGGTACAATAAGCTATTGTAAACAGGCAGCTTTTGTGGAAATTTACCAGCATGAATAGTCATAGATCTTGTAAATAGGTAGCCTTGGTGGACAGTACCAACTTAGATAAGGACAAGTGAATCATAGGCAAAGTCATAGTGACCTGTCCCCTGAACCAGGGTGTGGGGAGGCCTGCTGGGGGAGGGAAGGGAACATCCACTTAGAGACAGGGTGAGGAAGAGTGGGATGAGGAACTGTGGAAGGGCACATGGTGGGGGGGTGGCAGGGCAATGACTGAACTGTAAAAGAAAATAAAAGTAATACAATAAAAAAGAGAGAGAAAGAATGTAAAGTTGGATTTGTAGATTGGGGGAGGGGATCTTGGAGGCGTAGATAGAAGTGAAATAATCTGATTAGAATATATCATAGCACATTCAAAATAAATAATTTTTTTAAAAATGTAAACACTTAGGAAGGTATTAATTTATGTTGTGATTAAACAACATGGGATGTGTCATTCATTCCAATAGTTCTATGTATCACCAGTAGGCAAGGAAAATTAGAAACTCAGTCAGTCTAACAAGTGAGTATCTCCTACGGGTAAGGTATGATTCTAGAGAATAAAAAGTAAGGCCTTTGCTGCCCTAGATCTCTGAGTAGAAAAATTCAGGGCAAATAATAATGTTTAAAGAGCTCAGGAATAGGAAATAAGACATCTTTTGGCATGCATTGCCGTGTCTTAGAGCTTTTTAGTAAAGTTGCCCATTGTTAAAATTGTTAACAATCATAAAATCCTTCAATCACTTTAACATTAAAAAGTCACATATTTGTTATTTTTATAAGACATATTGTTTTGTAAAAGATGCCCCCCAGCTGTTGGAGGATGAATATGTTATAGAACAAGTGTTGGCAAAGTGGGTAAATCTTTGGCATAATATGAGAAATAAAGAAGAGCCAGTTTTAAAAAAAAAAAAAAAAGAATCCAATAATACAGGCTTGTTCAGTGAATGCTTGAATACACAACTAGATACTTAGAAAAGGATTAGCTTCTTCCAGATAAAATTGGCACATATATGGCATTGAATAGAAAAATGTAGCTCCAAAAATGGCTTCGATATGTGACTGAATGACTGACATGTTGACGTATTAAGAAAAAAGTATGATGGTCGATGAAGTTTATTAGGTTTGTGGTTTGTATATACTCTGCAAACTTTAAGATGTCATAGACCAGTGGCTGGCAAATTATGGCCCCCCACACTAAATCTGGCCACCACCTGTTTTTCTATGATCCACTAGCTAAAAATGGCTTTACATTTTAAGTGGTTGAAAAAAAATGAAAATAAGAATAATATTTCAGTACAGGGAAAATACTGTGACATTCAAGTTTCAGTGTCTGCAAAAAGTTCCACATGAACAGTTAGGTTTATTTACCTATGAATTATTGCAGGTGGCTTTGGAGCTACAATGACATAGTTAATTAGTTGCAATAAAGACTATATGGCCTGGAAAGCATAACATTTTTGCTATCTGACCATGTGTAAAAAAAGTTTGCTGACCCCTGCTGTAAAAGATAATGTCTATGAAGTTTCACAGAATTAGATTTAAGATTCCACTCTCCTTTTGCAACTCAATACCTATGAACATGAGTTTTCTTAAATGAAAAGCGGAGATTTTAATAGTACCCCTACATGATTCAAATGAGATAAATAAAAAAATATATTAACACATCTTTTAAGCATAAATAAATTAAGATTAATTATCACAAATGATATTCTAAGAAACAGAAACAAAAGGCGTTTAAGGATGGACAAGAAAACAGTCCTAAATGGCAGTTCTTGTGGTTTTGCTAAGATGATTCTGACAAAGATCTTACCTGAAATTTGAAAACTGTCCAATACTTGCAATTAATTCATCATGAAAATGGTCTATAAGTAAGCTGCTGATAGGATTACTCCATACAAAAATGGTAATTCTTATTTGAGACTGACTGTATGGTGTACAAAAATGGTGACATCAACTTTGTGTTAAGCGAAAGTCTTATCAGTCTGTTATAAGCTAGGGTGAAGTCACATACAGTAGACCTAGCTGAAAGGAAGAATTCTGAAGTTAGATAAAATGAAACAAATGGGAAGCCTTGAAATATGCCTCCTTTCTTTTCTTTTCTCCCTCTTTACTGACCATAGATTATTTTCTCACATAATATATCCTGATTATAATTGCCCATCCCTCTACTCCTCCTGCCTTCCCTTAGAAAAGAACAGGCTGGTAAGAGATAATATTAAAATACCACAAAATAAAATATAATAAGATAGAACAAAACAAACTATCACTTCGGAGTTGGACAAGACAAACAAATAGAAGGAAAAGAGCCCAAGAGAACGCACAAGAATCAGAGACCCACTCATTCACACTCTCAGGACTCCCATAAAAATTACTAAACTGAAAACCAAAATATATGCAGACCTGTGAAGACCATTAAAGATTCTTACAGACACTGTGCATGATGCTTCAGTCTTTGCTCCTGTTGAATTAATTACAGAGTCTTTGTTCTTGGTGTTTTTCATTCCCTCTTGCTCTTATACTCTTTCTACCTCCTGTTCTCTTCCTGGGCCCTGAGAAGACGGATTTAAAGGAGATATCCTATTTAGGGATGAGTGTGTTCCAAGTTCTCTGTTTCTATCTCTCTGTCCTCCATCTCTATCTCTCTCTGTCCCTGTCTCTCTGTCTCTGTCACTCTGTCTCTCTCCCTTTGTCTCTCTCCCTTTGTCTCTCTCTCTCTCTCTCTCTCTCTCTCTCTCTCTCTCTCTCTCTCTCTCTCTCTCTCTCTGTGTGTGTGTGTGTGTGTATTGTCTGGCTGTGGATCTCTACATTTGTTTCCATCTACTGCAGGAGGAAGCTTCTCTGATGATGGTTGACTAGTCAGTGTGTATATACATATATGATTAGGAGTCACTTTATCATTACTTTTTTGTTTGTTGCTGCTTCTGTTGCTGTTGTTATTGTTTTAGACCAGAAGTTTGGTTTTAGCCTAGGTCCCTTGGTTATTTAGTCTCTTGTTCTTGGCCACTCAAGCAGTATCAGGTATGCATTCCATCGCATGGAGTGGGCCTTAAGTCAAATGAGACATGAATTGGTTGGTTACTCCCATGAGCTTTTAGTCACCATTGCTCCAGCATATTTTGCAGACAGGACTCTATTTTAGGGCAAGAGATATGTAGAGGACTTCGTGTTTATGTTTTTCTTCTGGTAACATGTAGAGTCCCTTCCTGTATCAAAGATACTAAAATGTAGGGGTGATGGCTCTATGAAGCATCTGCTTTACTACTTTATGTCAATGAGTTGTGAAGGTGTTATCTTCACCATTGAGATCCTTGCTTTCAGTTTGTGGAGAGCAACCTATTGTCTTAGCGATAGCCTAGGTTGCTTGGCAATTTCCATGGAACCCTTTTGGCCAACAACTCAACTAGATGTAAACCCAATCCAAGTAATGAAAGCTTCACTTGGTGACAAAAGATGGGCAGTTGGGGCTCTATCTCCCCCATTATTTAAACTTCATTTTTTTCTTGTTGTTACCTTTCTAATAAACCCATACATAAGGGAAATGATTGAAGATCATTGTACTTCATTAAGGCATATGTCCTTGAAAAAAATACTTATTCTGTTGGTTTTAATTTAAAATATGACTTAACCATAGCAGTTTGTTAAAAACACATTCTCCATAATCAGGAGTGTTTACAGTTCTGCACAGGAAAAAACAGCATGGAAATCTGAAAGGAAGAAAGGGAGATACATTTATCAGAGCAAAATATTCAAACTATAAAATTTTTTTATAAACACATAGTGGGAATATGTTTGCATTAAGTATTCTGGAAATTTATTTATCAATTACTATTAAAATGCAGGATATTATATATATAATTATATATATAATTATATACACGCATATACATATATGTAGTTTAGTTTTCAATATAATCAAAACTACCAATCTTTCTTGCATTTTTAAAATATTACATTGATGTCAATTTATATGAAATAGGAGAAATCACTGATAACAAACATAGTATGTTCATAGCCTCATAATCTTGCAAACCACAGGATAGCAAGCTATCTTTGTGTATGTTTGTATATATACAAACATATACGTATGTATTTTGTAATCAAAACTAAAAATGTGGAAATGAAACCCACAAACCTTTAATGTTTATTATCTCAGTGGGAAAAGATGAGGGCCAGAGGAAACTATCATTTTCTTTTACTTCCTTGTATGATTTAATGTGTTTGAAAATCAATAAAAATAGATACGGCCATGAAAAGTATAGCTGGAAAAGTCTGAAAGAATAGGACTACTATGAAGGAAAATGCATATCAGGTGGGGCAAGCACTGCTCTCTGAAGAAGAAGTCAATGATAAGGATATGTCCTATAACTTAAGTTTGGACTTGTAGCACAATCATTTAGACCCATTTCCAAAGATGAATCACACCTACCTCCCTTCCATATGCACTAGCTGATTGATCTTAAAGACCCTCTTTTCTATTACAATACTCCAAAGAGTGAAACAGAAAAGACTGAAGTAGACATTTGCAGAATGTAATGAGAGGATGGTGATGCCTTCAAGTGGGAGGAGGTTAAGGGGAGAGGAAAGGAGTGGTAGCAATGTCTGCATTACTTGGTGCTTGCTCCATATATATAAATAGCCAGTTATGCCTCTTCATTCTAGCCCAGTGTAGCATTTGTTCTGTGACCCTACATAAAATGTAGTCTCCTGGGTGTGACTTAAGTAAGGATAGTACATGCCCTGGCATTAGAAATAGAATTGCAGTGTCCTCTGAATAAACAGCCCAAACCACACTATGAAGCACACACAAAAAGAACAATAATATTGTAACCCCCAAACAATCAGAAAGACACAGTTGCTTTAGTTTAGCTTGTCTTTTAACCCACAGTATTTTCAAATGCAAGTCCAAGGCAGATGTTTATCTAGTTTCTACACAAAATATTTCCAGTTTTAGAGAAATGTGTCCTTTAGAAAACAGCTATTTACAGTGACAATTGTGAGAACGTTTCTCCTTTAATTGCTCCAAAATTCACCTGTTTATAACCTCTGTGTGTTCATTCCTTTTCCTTTATGACTTCCCACTCAAAACAGCCAAGGACAGCTTCTGTGCATCCTCAAGCCCTCCTTCTCTTCAAAATGCTGCCCATCATTTCCAAATAAGACCTGATTTCAAAATTACTCAGCATCTCTTCTTAGCTAAGAGCCTCGTATGCTTCCTTAAAATGTAACTCTCTGAAACAATGACTCATCCTAAGATTGGTTTTCATAGTCCTGGAAGCAAGTTATTGGCCTATGTTATCACTGTAACGCCAGATTAATATTACCTGTTTATATTGCGTTTCTCAAATTCCATTTCGTGGACTTGTTTTCTAACCTCAACTTCAAGGTTTTCCTCATATTTCTGTAAAATATAATTGTCTTGGTGTAAGATAATAAGTCTAGGCTCTTGCAAGATGCGATTGTCTTCAAAACGGACCTGCAGGTTTGATGTGCCAGCTAAAGCCCAGAGAAAATGCAAACCATGGTGGAGAGGGGAAATGGAGTAATGAATAAAAGCAGAGGAAGGGCAGTTCCTGCTGGCTCTCCATTTCAATCTGCTCCCTGCCTCCCTTTCCTAACCCTTGCTAATTCATCATTCCAGTTTCCTGTCATCGCAGTCTCATCTCTAGTTTTATCTTTTCAGATTTTCTGCTTCACTGCCTCCCAAACCTAGACCCAATTTATTGCCTCTCTCCTCTAAACCTGTACTGGCCTTGGGTCCCTTTCTTTTGTACTAACCCTAAAGGCTGCCTCATGACTCTGGCTATACTCCCTTCTTTCTTTGACCACATACATAAATCTCTAAGGGAGTAAGTAATTCTGCCAACTTTGGGTTCATCAAGAAAAGTTATATCCGTGCCTTTCATGTTCCCACCTAAAACATCAATGAATAAGTTGAATCACGAAGTAAGAGGCAAGGATACAGAATCTGCTCCATATTCCTTTTAAAATAGCTCTGCTTAAGATTCTCCATCCCTTTAGATAATGTTTAGCACATCTAATATCTTAAATTGAGATTACTATCTCTATGGGTCCATATAGATTTAATTTTATCTTCAAGCAAAATACATTTTAATTTTAATTCCTAAATTCTACCATTCTAAGCACTTGACCACATGCTTCGACTAGTTATCATGGTTCTACAATATAGATACAGAATGTTTTCAAACATTGGAAAAGTTCTTTTGAACAGTGCTACTCTGAAATGTTTGAAGAATACCCTTTTACAGGTTTGTTTTACTTTTATTTATATGTGTCTGAGTGGATACATTATACATGCAGGTTCCCACTAAGACCAAAAGAGGACATCAGATCACTCTGGAGCTAGAATTACAGGCCATTGTGAGGTACCTGTGATGAGAACTAAACTTAGACCCAGTGGAAGGACAATACTACCTGTTCTTAATCACAAAGTCTTCTCTCCAACCTTTCTCAGGTTTGTATCAATATTCTAAGTTCATTTCATTTTCCATTGATTTATTATTTCCTTCTACTAAATTGTTTTTCTTTGTTAAGAAGCCTTGAATATGCTCATTTATGTTTATTAGATTATATTATTCTATTTTATTCAACAACATATCATCAAATTATATATATATATATATATGTGTGTGTGTGTGTGTGTGTGTGTGTGTGTGTGTGTGTGTGTATGTATGTATGTATGTACATGTATATGTATGTATCATGATCCACTTGGTAAGTAACCCATTCAACTAGTTACTTAATGCTTCATAATATGTCATCCCTAAGATTACTTTCTTGAAAAATAAGTTTTTCTCTGTCATGTGTTTTGTACAGGTCAGAAATTTGGGAACATGTTCTTAAAGTTTATTGTGTTGCATTTGAATATTAGTTATTATGTTTGCTTCCATTGACATTCAAAACCTACTTGCAAAGTGGTATATTTACACAGACGTGTTTGTGGCTCTTGGCCATAGTTCTCACCACAAGGCAAACCTCAATGTCCCAGAGGTTTAGACAATGGCTCCCTCTACATTGTACAATCTGGAAGGGTTTAGGCATTATTGTGGCCTGATTTCCCAAGTCATGCATGACTATGACCTCCATATTCTATTGACTGGATGGTTGTGTAATTTACTGGGGGCTACCTTCAAGGCTTGTGATTACTCCTTTCAGAACAAGAAAGGATTAGTTTGTCATGGCCCATTAGTTTTTTAATTACTTTTTCTTTTTTTTATTTAGTTATTTAAATCACATCGTAATTTACTTATTTACACAGAGGTTATAAACACAAAAAGGCAGGATGTGGGGAAGGGATGGCACCGGGGCATAGGTGTTCAGGGGCAGTACAGATACCTTTCAGAACAGGGTATCAGCTGGGTGTAGGTTCAGGGAACAGGTCACTATGGCTCTGCTTATGATTCAATTGTCCTTATCTAAGTTGGTACTGTCCACCGAGGCTGCCTATTTATAAGACCTATGACTACTAGGTCTGGTAAATTTTCACAGAACCTGCCTGTTTACAATAGCTTATAGCCTTCTGTTTTCAGTGTTTTTTTCACAGAGACCCAAGACTTTGTGTTAGCATGTATGTATGTCAGGCCTATTGCTGACTTTAGGCCTATGGCTGATTTTAGGCCTTTAGTGTATATTCAGGGTTGCTCCTGACATCTCCTCCCTTCTCTAAGTATAGAAGGGCCTTGGCGATTCTATTCTTGTGAAGATGGGGATAGAGGCCTGACCTCCAATAATTGAAGGGGACCTTGTAATGGCTCCAGTCCTCCTGTTGTTGTCCAGTGAGGCATGAGGGCCATACCCATCCCGATGTCTTTTTCCTGGAGAGGGGATACTTTTGACATCAATCCTTATGCAGTCAGGCTTGTCGTCATGGCCCATTATTAAGAAACCTCTGCTTTCTCCTGGGGAGCATCTCTTTGGAGCCATTCTTATACTATTTTGTGAGAATGTCCCACAGAATCAATATCAAATTCACTATTTATATTTTCTGGAATCCATCTTATTGTCTTGCAAAATTTTGAATTTTGTTTATCTTATAATTTGTCAAAAATACCTTTGCTTCTATAAGTATTCACTCTGCAATTGAGCTTCAGATCTTTCTAATTATGTTCTGTTTATTCTTTACAACCAGAATATTACTTCAATAATACAAAATAGTACATTGGGAATTACGTTCTGTTTTTTAAATCCATGGGATCATTATCATTCTAGCATAAACTCATAAACTCAGTTCCCCCAAAGTATGTGATTCTTCTTCATAGTACTTTTTTTTACACAATGCATTCATACAGAGGGGGGAGATGGAGAGGGAGAGAGAGATAAAAGTGGGTTATCTTGTAAGCATTTTAATTTTTATTAATTAATTTATTTTACATCTAAATCACAGCTATGCCTCCCTTCTTTCTTCCCAGTCTCCCTCTTCCCTTTCCCCACTACTCCAATCCTCCATTTCACCTCAGATAAGGGGAGCTCTCCCATGAATACCAACCAACCTTGACATATCAAGTTGCAGTAGGACTAGTCCCATCTTCTCCAATTGTGGCTTGGCAATCAGCCCAGTTAGGGGAAAGGGAATCAAAGGCAGGCAACAGAGGCAGAGACAATTCAGGTTGTTAGGAGTCCCACATGAAGGTTCAGCTGCAAAACTGCTACATGTGTGCAAAGGGCCGATGTCATTCCAATGTATGTCCTCAGGTTAGTGATCCAGTTTCCATGAGGCCCTATGGGTCCAGGTTAGTTGATTTTGTATGGTTTTCTTGTGGTGTCCTTTACCTTTCTGGGTCCTTCAATCCTTCCTCTTCCTCTTCCATAGGATTCCTCAAGATCTGCCTAATGTTTGGCTGTGGGTCTCTGCATCTGTTTCCATCAGTTGCTGGATGAAGTCTCTCAGATGACAGTTGTGCTATGTGCCTATCTACAAGTACAGCAGAATATGATTAATAGTGTCAGAGGTAGGCTCCCTCTTATGGCAAGAGTCTCAAGTTAGGTGAGTCATTGGTTGGCCATTCCCTTAACTTCTGCTCCATCTTTACCCCTGCACATATTGTAGGCAGGACAAAATGTGGGTACAAGTTTTTATGGTTGGGTTGGTGTCCTAGTCCCTCGTTGGAAGTCTTGCCTGGTTACAGGAGATGGCTGGTTCAGGTCCCATAGTCCCCATTGCTAGGAATTTTAGCTAAGCTCACCTTCATACATTCCTCAGAGTTTTCATTATCCTGAGCTTCTAGCTTGTCCCAGAGATAACCCCTTCACCAGTTCTTTCTCCCCATACTCTCTCTCTCCCTCTGGCCTCCCCTGACTTGATTCCTCTTGCTTCTTTCCCACTAAGTTCCCTCCATCAATCCACCTTGGATGACTCTTCTATTTGCCCTTCTCAATGAGATTCAAGTGTCAGCCCCTTTCCCCAGGACTTCCTTGTTACTTAACTTCTTTGGGTCTATGGAGTACAGCATGGCTATACTATACTTTATGGTTAATATCCACTTATAAGTGAATACATTCCATGTTTGTCTTTCTGGGTCTGAGTAACTTCACTTGGGATGATCTTTTCCAGTTCTATCCATATATCTGTGAATTCTACAATGCAGGTTTTTAACAGTTAAGAAATACTGTATTGTGGAAATGTACCACATTTTCTTTATCCATTCTTCAGGTTGTTTCCAGTTTCTGGCTATTAAGAATAAAGCTGCTGTTAACATAGTTGAACAAGTGTCCTTGTTGTATTGAGGAGTGTCCTTTGGGTATATGCCCAGGAGTGGTATACCTGGCTCTTATTTACTATTTATACTTTCTGAGAAACTGCCAAATTGATTTCCAGAGTGGTTGTACAAGTTTGCACTCCCACCGGAAATGGAAGAGTGTTCCCTTGCTCCACATCTTTGTCAGCATGCTCTCTCTTGAATTTTTGATCTTAGCTATTCTGATGGGAGTAAGGTGGAATCCTATATTCATTTCGATTTACATTTCTCTGATGACTAAGGATGATGAACGTTTCTTGTAGTGCTTGTAGGCCATTAGAGATCCCTCTGTCAGGAATTTTGTTTAGATCTGTACCACATTTTTTAACTGTGTCATTTGGTTTGTTGTTTCTTGAGTTCTTTATATATTTTGGACATTAGCCTTCAGTGGGTCATGGGGCTAGTGAAGATCTTTTCATATTCTGTAGGCTACTATTTTATTGTTTTGATAGTGTCCTTTGTCTTACCCACTTATTGTTTGTTGATCTTAGTTCCTGAGCTGTTGGTGTTCTTTTCAGGAAGTTGTCTCCTGTACCAATGTGTTCAAGGTTATTCCTTAGTTCTTTTCTGTCAGATTTGGTGTATTTCATTACAAATTGAAGTGACTGGTCCACTTGGACCTGAGTTTTGTGCAGAGTGATAGATATGAATCTATTTACATTATTATATACGCAGACATCCAGTAAGACCAGCACCATTTGTTGAAGATACTTTCTCTTTTCCACAGGATGGTTTTGGCTTCTTTGTCAAAAGTTAAATGTCTGTAGGTGTGTGAGTTTATTTTTGGGTCTTTGATATGATGCCATTGATCAACCTGTCTATTTTTATGCCAATACCAGGATTATTTTAGCTATTCTAATTTTTTTTGTTTTGTTTTGTTTTCTATATGTAGTTGAGTATTGTTCTTTCAAGGTCTGTAAAGAATTGTGTGGGAATTTTTATGAGAATTGCATTGACTGCATAGATTGCTTTTTGTAAGATGGCCATTTTTAACTTTGTTAATCTTACAGATCTATGAGCATGGGAGACCTTTACATCTCCTATTATCTTGTTTAATTTCTTTCTTCAAAGACGTGAAGTTCTTAAAATACAGGTTTTTAACTTGCTTGGTTAGAGTTATACTGAGATATTTTATATTATTTGGGGCTGTTGTGAAGGGTGTTGTTTGCCTAATTTCTTTCTCAGTCCATTTGTTGTTTGTATGTAGGAGGGCTAATGATTTCTTTGAGGTAATTTTGCATCTAGCCACTGTGCTGAAGTTGTTTATCAGCTGTGGAGTTCCCTGGTAGAATGGGGGGGGGGGTCACTTATATATACTATCATATCATCTGCAAATAGTCATATTTTTACTTCTTCCTTTACAATTTGTATCCATCTGATCTTCTTTTGTTGTATAATTGCTCTAGCTAAAATTTCAAGTATTATATTGAATAGATACAGAGAGAGTGAGCAGCTTTGTCTAGTCCCTGATTTTAGTGGGATTGCTTTTTTTCCCTCAGGGTTTTTCTGTTATAATTAAATATTAAGTCATCTTTTAAACATTTCTTGACAGTTCACTTGTGCCTGGAACTGACTCCACTTTTCCTTTTTTTTTTAAATCAAATCGTAATTTTTACTTATTGACACAGGGGTTATAAACACAAAAAGGCAGGACATGGAGAAGGGGATGACACCAGAGTGTTGATGTTCAGAGGGAGTACAGATACCTTTCAGAACAGGGTACCAGCTGGGTGAAGGTTCAGGGGACAGGTCACTATGACTCTGCCTATGATTCACTTGTCCTTATCTAAGTTGGTATTATCCGCTGGGGCTACCTATTTACAAGGTCTATGACTGGATTGCTTTAAGTATCTTTCAATTTAATTTGATGTTGGCTACCAACTTCCTATATATTGCTTTTTATCATGTTTAGGCATGTACCTTGAATCCCTGATCTCTCAAGACTTTTAACATGAAGGAGTGTTGGATTTTTTGAAAGGTTGCTTCAGCATCAACTGAGATGACCATGTGATTTTTTTCTTTTAGTCTATTTATATGGTAGATTATTTGATGGATTTTCATATGTTGAACCTCCTCTGCATCTCTGGGATGAAGCCTAATTGATCATGATGAATGATGTCTTTGATGTGTTCTTGGATTTAGTTTGTGAGTATTTGATAAGGGATGTTGGTCTGAAATTCTCTTTCTTGATTGAGTCTTTGTGTGGTTTAGTTATCAGGGTGATTGTGACCTTATAAACATAATTTGGCAGCCTTGTCTTGTCCCTGATTTTAGTGTGTTTACTTCAAGTTTCTCTCCAGTTAGTTTGATGTTGGCTATTGGTTTGTTGTATATTGCTTTCATTATGTTTAGGCATGGGCCTTGAATTCCTGATTTTGACAAGACTTTTAACATGAAAGGGTGTTAGATTTTGTCAAATGCTTTTTCAGCATCTAATGAAATGATCATGTGTTTTTTTTTCTTTGAGTTCATTTATATAGTGGATTATGTTAATGGATTTCCATATATTGAACTATTCCTGAATCTCTGGGATAAAGCCTACTTGATCATGGTGAATAATAATTTTGATGTGTGTTCTTGGGTTTGGTTTGTGAGAATTTTACTGAGTATTTTTGCATCAATATTCATAAGAGAGATTGGTCTGAAGTTCTCTTTCTTTGTTGGGTCTTTGTGAGGTTTAGGTATGAATGTGATTGTAGCTTCATAGAACGAATTGGGTAGTGTTCCTTCCGTTTCTATTTTGTGGAATAGTTTGAAGAGAATTGGTATTAGATCTTCCTTGAAGGTTTGATAGAATTCTGCACTAAAACCATCTGGTCCTGGGCTTTTTTTTGGTGGGGAGACTTTTAATGACTGCTTCTATTTCCTTAGGGGTTATGGGACTGTTTAGATGGTTTATCTGATCCTGATTTAACTTTGGTACCTGGTATCTGTCTAGAAAATCATCCATCTCATCCAGATTTTCCAGTTTTGTTGAGTATAGGCCTTTGTAGTAGGATCTGATGATTTTTTGAATTTCCTCAGTGTCTGTTGTTATGTCTCCCTTTTCAGTTCTGATTTTGTTAATTTGGATACTGTCTCTGTGCTCTCTAGTTAGTTTGGCTAAGGGTTTATCTATCTTGTTGATTTTTCTCAAAGAACCAGCTCCTAGTTTTGTTGATTATTTGTATAGTTCTCTTTGTTTCTACTTGGTTGATTTCAGCCATGAGTTTGATTATTTCCTACTGTCTACTCCTCTTGAATATATTTGCTTACTCGAAAAACATTAAATTAATGTGAGCATACTGAGCATTCTGGCCTAGAATTTGAAGTAAAGAAGAATTGCATCATTTTATTATGGAGAGGAACTAATGTGCACCTGTAGGAAATATATGCTATCATCAAGTGGTTTTTTTCTTGGAGCAATAATGGAACAATTCAATGTATCTTAGGTACGAAACATATATATTGTATGTGACAGACAATGAATTAGATGTCTAGCACATAAGATCTAGCAATTCTTTTCCATTACCTTTCAAAGAAATTATTTTTCTTCTCTCATGGATGAGACCCTAAATGTTTACAAATTATTTCATCCAACTGTCTTCTTGACTCTAACACTGCATCAAGACTTTTTCTTTATAGATGTTACACAGGAACAATAGTCATCATCTTGGGCCACCTACCTTGTCCTTGTGTGCCGAATACATTTAAAACAGTGTGTGATATAGTGAAGTATAATAGAAGATATGGCCTTCCTGTCTGCACCTCTCATAACCCCACAGTCTGGAGGTCTTCCAATAGATCTACTACAACCAAGGACACAGGTGAGACCCCTGCCCAAATAACTGCCTCTGCTGGGACCCCCACAGAGCCGAGCAGACACTGGACTCTTCCCCTCTGTGAGAACTCTATCTCCATTCCAATCTGTACCTCCACAAGGGTAGATTTGCACATCTGCCACTCTCACCACTCCACAGGAGATCTACTGCCAGGAGGGAAACAGGAGGCGGGCTCTAGACAAACACTCAGGCCATTTAACACCAGAGATAACCAGATGTTGAGAGACAAACACAAGAATATAAGCAACAGAAGCCAATGTATTTTAGCACCATCATAACCCAATTCTCTCACCATAGCAAGCCATGCATACACCTGAAATGCTTGATTTTGACTTAAAATCATATCTCATGAAAATAATAGAGCTCTTTAAGGAGGATATCAATAACTCACTTAAAAAAAAATACAGGAAAGCACAGACAAACTGGTAGAAGCCCTTAAAGAGGAAAAAATAAATTCCTTAAAGAAATACAAGGTTAAAATTTTTGAGATGGGTGGATGGCCCCATCCTTCAGAATGGTTCCTGTCTAAAGAATATACAGGGACAAAAAATGGAGCAGAGATTGAAGGAAAGGCCATACAGAGACCACCACACCTAGGGATCCATCCAATCTGCAGACACCAAACCCTGACACTATTGCTGATACCAAGAAGTGCTTGCTGACTGGAACCTGTTATGACTGTCCCCTGAGAGGCTCTGCCAGAGTCTGACCAATACAGAAGCAGAAACTCATAGTCAACAATCAGACTGAGCCTGCAGACCAGAATGGAGGAGTTAGGGGAAGGAATGAAGGAGTTGAAGGGGTTTTCAACCTCATAGGAAGAACAGCAATATCAACTAGCCAAACCACCCAGAGCTCCTAGGGACTAAACCACCAACCAAAGAATACATATGGAGGGACCCATTGGTCCAGCTGCATATGTAGCAGAGGATGTCATTATCTGGCATCAATGGCAAGAGAAGCCCTTGGTCTTGTGGAGGCTTGTTGCTCCAGCATAAGGGAATGCTAGCAGGTGAGTAGGTGGAGGAATACCCTGAGATAGGGGGTTGTGGAGAGGAAACCACTGCTCTTCAGGAGGTCATGAGTTCAAATCCCACCAACCACATGGTGGCTCACAACCATCTATAATGAGATCTGATGCCCTCATATGGTTGTCTAAAGACAACTACAGTGTACTTTGGGCCAGAGTGAGCAGGGCCAAACGAATGGAGCCTAGAGCAAGCAGGGCCAGAGCAAGAGGGAGAAGGGAAGGGGGAAAAAGTCATTTGAAATGTAAACAAATAAAATGATTAATTAAAAAATAATTTGGCAGTATTCCTTCTGTTCCTAAAACCATCTGGTCCTGGGATTATTTGTTGTTGGGAAATTTTAATGAGTGCTGCTATCTTCTTACGGGTTATATGACTGTTACATTGTTTACTTGATCTTGATTTAACTTTGGTATATTGTACTTATTAAGAAATAACCCATTTCATTTAGATTTTCTAATTTTGGCATATAGGTTTTTGAAGTAAGACCTAATGAATTTTTTGGATTTCCTCAGTGTCTTGTTATGCCCCCATATCTTTCCTGATTTTGTAATTTGGATATTGTCTCTGCGTTTTAGATAGTTTGGCTAAGCTTTTATCTATCATGTTAATTTTCTCAATATTAACATTTTTAATAAGCTTGACATACTTTATGACATTGATTAAAAATAGTTTCTCGCCGGGCGGTGGTGGCGCAAGCCTTTAATCCTAGCACTTGGGAGGCAGAGGCAGGCGGATTTCTGAGTTCGAGGCCAGCCTGGTCTACAGAGTGAGTTCCAGGACAGCCAGAGCTACACAGAGAAACCCTGTCTCGAAAAACAAAAAAAAAAAAAAAAAAAAAAAAAAATTAGTTTCTCTAATGAAAATATAGAGGAATATATAACACACACACACACACACATATATATATATATATATATATATATATATATATATATATATACACCACACACACATATATGTGTGTGTGTGTGTACATGTGTGTTATAAATATGTATACATGAAGAATCACAGTGATTTGCTTTTTCATCATCCTTGGATGACATTTTCATACCATATATCTGCTGAAGAACATTTATGAATATTTACATATATGTGCACAAATATCTTCTGATTTTGAGATAAAACTTTATTTTATTTTTTAAATTTTTATTAATAATTCCATCTCAAATGATATCCCAGTTACCCCCTCCACCAATCCCCCATCCCATGATATCTTACTTCCTGCTTACCCTTCCGCGACCTTCCAATCCCACATCTGCCCTCCCCCTCCCTTATGCCCGTATGAGAGTGCTCCCCCACCCATACTCTCCCTCCCCATCACTCTAGCATCCCCCTATCTGAGGCATCAAACCTCCCCGGGACCAAGAGCCTACCCTCCCGTTACTGTTGGGCAAGGCCATTCTCTGCTACATATGTATCTGGAGCCATGGATCTCTCCAGGTATACTCCTTGGTTGGTGATCTAGCCTCTGGTAAAACAGGGTAGTCAGGCCAGCCTGTGTTGTTCTTCCAGTGAGGTTGCAGTCCCTCTCTGCTCCTTCTGCCAGCTCTCCCACCAGGTTCCGTGAGTTCAGCCTGATGGTTGGCTCCAAGTATCCGCCTCTGCCTTGGTCAGTTGCTGGCCGGACCTTCCCAGGAACTGTCACACTTGGTTCCTCTCCACAAGCGCCTCTTGACCACAGCAACAATGTTGGGTTTGGTGTCTGCAGACATGATGGATGTATCCTCAGGTTGGCCTTTCCTTCAGTCTTTGTTCCATTTTTTGTGCCTGTTCTTCCTTTGGACAGAAACATTTCCAGGTTAAATAAACTTTGAGATGGGTGGGTGGCTCCATCCCTAGACCAGGGGGAGTGCCTATCTACTGGAGGTGGTCTTCACAGGTTCTATCTCCCCCTTCTCTGTCCATTACAGCTAAAATCAATCCCATGGGGTCCTAGGAGCCTCACATTTCTTTGGTGTCTGCAATATACCAGTGGCTATCCTCAGTTCCTCACCCTACCTGCTACTTATTTTTCCTTATTTTCTTAAAACTAATTTGTGCTATGGGTTTATGCGCTCGCGCGCGCACGTGTGTGTGTGTGTGTGTGTGTGTGTGTGTGTGTGTGTGTGTGTATGTGTGTGTGTCTGTATGTATGTGTGTGTCTGTGTTCTATCATTAGTGCCTCTCTCAAACACTATAATTAGTAAAATTTTGCCCTAATATTTCCTTACATCAATATGTAGTGTATCCACAACAATGTTATGTTTCCAGTATCTTTTCATTTTTTATCTCCAGACAAAGGCTAACCATCCTGATTTTATGATAAGTTCCTTTTCTACACAGATGAGAAATTTCTTAATGTTTGGTGCCAGAATTGTTGGTTTTTCCCTTTAAAAATTATATTTGTTTTTAGCTTTGCACTACTAACTATAATTCCTTTTTCAACCCTAATTGATATTATGGAGATTTTTTTTAGACTCACACATATTTTCAAGTGTCCTATGTTGTCAATATCATGTGCATTTCAAGCCAAATCTAGATTATTAAGTCTGAAACTTTCAGAAGTCAGGGAGCTCACTTAAAGCAGGAACACAACAATACCTATACAATATTACTCGAACATTCTAGAACCTTAAGCTGTTGCAGTTTCTAAAGCCCGGGAGTCATTGGTGATTCACAGTAATATGTTTTAGTGTGTATCTGTATTAAGCAATAGCAAACCTGTATCCTGAAGTTTCTGGGCTAGGAATTCAAGATCAAGAATGGCATGTGTTCTGAAATGTAAAAGGCTAAGAAGAAAAGGAAGCTTGATGACTGATTTCAGAAATTTGTCTATTGCCTTTGGTGCCCCTAGTTTAATTCTCTTATAAAACAATTGACTTTGTTTTTAAACATAGCATTCCAGTTTTTCAAAGCAATGAGACCATGTTCATCCAGGATCAGGTTTCCAGGGCCCCATTTTAGAAACAAGCATAGCACAAATCAGGCTGAGCTTAAGAGCATTCCATGACAAGCAGCAGAAGCTTTGCAAACTATGGTCAGAAGGCACATTTCATGACCTTTAGCCTGACAAATAGTGTGTGCATTGTTGCTTTATCCCCAGAGGAGGAGCACATAGGAAATATAAAAAAGCATGCTCAGAACTGCTGTAGAAACTGAAGCTTGCAAAGATATCTCCACAAGCAAACGCTCATCAAGTCTTTAAGCACAGCCTTTGCCAGAGTTTTCCTCCCCCTACTAGGACTTCTTGAGATGTTCAGATATATATGCTTCCCCATGAAGATTCTAAGTGATTTGAATCACACATGTGTGGATCTTCTTTTTTATTATTATTATTTTAAATATTTTTCAGTCCAGTCTTCATCCCCCTCCAGGTCTGCCCACTGACTGTTCCTCATCTCATACCTCTTCCTTCTTCTCCAAGAGGATATCCCCATCCCCCACCACCACCCTACCAGACCTCCCCACTCCCTAAGGCCTCAAGTCTCTCAAGGGTTAGGTGTGACTTCTTTCATTGAGGCCAGACCCAGCAGTCCTCTGCAGTATATTGTCAGAACCTCATATCGTCTGATGTATGCTGCCTGGTTGGTGGCTCAGTTTCTGAGAGATCTCAGGGGTTCAGGTTAGTTGAGACTGCTGGTCCTCCTACAGGGTCACCTTCCTCCTCAGCTTCTTCCAGCTTTTCCACAGTTCAACCACAGGGGTTAGCAGCTTCTGTCCATTGGTTGGGTATAAGTATCTGCATCTGATTCTTTCAGCTGCTTGTTGGGCCTCTCAGAGAACAACCATGCTAGACTCTTATCTGTAAGCACATCAGTAATAGTGTCAGGCCTTGGAGCCTACCCTTGATCTGAATTCCAAGTTGGGCCTGTCACTGGACCTCCTTTCTCTCAGGCTCTCCTCTATTTTTGTCCTTGCAGTTCTTTTAGACAGGAACAATTCTGGGTTAGAGTTTTTGATTGTAGGATGGCAACCCCATCCCTTACTTGATGTCCTGTCTTTCTACTATAGGTAAACTCTACAGATTCTGTCTCCCCACTGTAGGGCATTTCATCTAAGGTCCCTCCCTTTAAGTCTTGAGAGTCTCTTACCTCCCAGGTCTCTGGTACATTGTAGAGGGGTCCCCCCTCCCCACATACATTCTACCTTCTAAGGTTGTCTGTTTCCATTCTTTCTGCTGGCCCTCAGGGCTTCCCCCGACCCAAAACCTGATCCTGTTCCTCTTTTCCCCTCCATGACCCCTTTCCCACCCAGGTCCCTCCCTCCCTCCCCTTCCTGTGATTGCTTTCTTCTCCCTCCCAAGTGGGATTGAAGCATCCTCACTTGGGCCCTTCGGCTTGTTAACCTTGAGTTCTGTGGATTGTGTCCTGGGTATTCTGTACTATCCCCATGATGATTCTAAGACCAGTAGTGACATGAATTACATGTGTATGAATCTCTTTTTAGAGAGAAGTGTTATACACCCTTACTTCACTATTCGTACCCTGGACCCTGTGTTGTACATAATAAACTTCTGTTAATAGAAGTTTTTATAAGTGAGGTCTTAGACGAAACCTATTAAGCAACAGACCTTTTGTTTACAGTAGTCATTCTTAGTCCTAAGTAGCTTCTCATGGCTTCACTTAACCTTAGTGAACTATGGTTCTAAAATATTGATGGGAAAATGTCATAAATAACTGATTTATATAAGTAATTATTAATTTCTTGTTCTTTATTTGTTAGTTAAACATTATTATAGGTATCAGCCATAGGAAAAGAGTATTAGGTGTGTATAGGATTCAGTAATTGCTTTGAGCTTTGACACCTACCAGGGTTTTAGAACATATTCTCTGAAGATAAATGAGGAATTATTGTACTAAATATTTTAATAAATTATTTTATAACACTCAAAAATTATAAATAATATTATGTATCTACTAGCATATATTCGAACTATTAAATGCATGAATGAAGGAAAAAGAAAAACAATTAAAAATCTCTTTATTGTTTTGTTTTAGATCATCTTGCTTCTCTTCTATAGCAATCTGGAATCTTTGAAAGCATTCCTTTTCATGAAACATACCTGTGCTTTTAGTATTATTCTTTCAAGTCTATTGTTGTTAGCCAAGTCTATGAAAAAAAAAAATGATTATGTGATTCTTTTTACAAGGACGGCATTACTGACTTGGAATTTGATTCTCTCTTAAAATTTGCAGTGACTGGTCAGAAAGGAGATGTCATCAAAGACAGAGGATCGAGATGCACACTGGGCCACTGGGAGCTCAAACTCACCCTCAATGTAATTTTTACACTGTTTTTCTTCAACTGTGCTAACTAGCCAATACCTTGTCATTTACGGTGACACATCTGCTAAGGAGTTTCTCATAAACACAGCCTCCTTCAAGTCCTCCCTGAATAAAGTTTATTCCCAGCCAAAGAACTCTCTGGGAGACATGTTAATGAACCTTTAAAATATTTTTATTTATTCTTTGAGAATTTCATCCAGTATCTTTATTGTGTGGACTCTCTTCTTCAACTCCTACAAGACCCCTCCCACTATTTATTCCTCTCAACCTCATACACTCATGTTTTAATAACTCAGTGAGTCAAGTTAGTGCCTCCCATGACTGCAGGGGTCTGTAGAACTTCCACTAGAGCTTGGAGAAGCTACCAGAAGCCTTATCCAGGAAGAAAACCGGCTCACCCTCTCCAGCAGTCAACAACTGCTAATAGCTCCTTGCCTAGGGCTTATGCTTCATGAGTCCACACCCCATCCAGGGTGGAATTTTGACTGACCATGCAAGTCTTCTAATGGAGGGACTTTTAGGGCCCAGAAAGGTGCTTGTGACTTTTCTGAGCACTTCTTGAGCTTCAGATTCATGAAATGTCCTTATTAGGTATTCTTCCTGGTGTTCTTTTGCCCCGATCGTCATTGGCTTTGCTTACGCAGTTACTAGGTTCCATTTTTTTTAAATCCAGCTGAAGATATTTCTGTTCAGAGGGCTTGAGGACAAAAAGGAGGAAGGGGGAACTGAATAGCCCAGGGCCATAACAACAAGTCATAGGATCTCACGTACTCTTGGGCTGTTTTGAATCTGGCTCCCCTTCACACAGTCTCAAATATGCCCCAGGCCTTCCACAGTCATTGACCAGAGGTCTCTGGAGGCAAACTGCCAGAGTTGGAAACCAGGCTCCTCTAATTACTTACTAGCTGTGAGGTTATAAACAAGTCAATTCTTCAGTCTCTGCCTCAGTTTACCTAATAAAACTACGAAGATTCTAAATAAATAAATCAAGGAGATAATATGTGCAAAGACATTAGTGTGGTACATAATGATAAATATTCAATAAAATTTAGTTATCAAAATAAATCAACAACTAAAGGTTTAAAAGGGCCAACGATCTTACGAAAACAGAATGGACTGAAGCAAGTAAGTAAGAAAAACCATGGGACCTAGAATGTGGGCAGGCAGAGGATTTCTGGGTAAAACACAATCTGACAAATTCCTGGACTCTGGACAAAGTAGGATTACTTTTATGGAGGTTGAGGTCAGGGGGGAGGGAAGGAGGAAGGGAATGAAGGAGAGAGAGGGTGGAGAAACACGTGGGAAGGGGTTAGAGAAACTGCTGATTGTGGGGTGAGGGGAATAGAAGTGCTGAAGTTGGAAAACAGGTGCTCTGTCTCAAGATTGTGGTGTGAGTTGAGCCTCCTGTTCTGTTCCGCTGCTATCTGTTTACTTGCTGATGCAGTAGACAGGCTGGCTTTCTCCAAGTCAGCCTCCAAAATCCCCTAATGCCATCTTAAAAGGCAAAATGTTCACATTCATCCTTGCCTTCTTTATTTCATTGGAAATTTAAACTTAAAAAAAAAAAAAAAAAAAGGATAGGTTTCTCCGTGGAGTTCTGGTTAAACACCTAGGTTCTCCTTACCACTCCACAGGAGTCCTTTCTAGACACATTAACTAGTCCTATGGAGTCAAGAAGCCCCAGTAGCTCTCCAGTATGCAGCTGGTTTCTCTTGCTTGGTCTGGCTTTGCTTTCAGCCTCAGGGCATTTCCCAGCACCCCTGCAGACAACATTGTAGGTAAAAAAGTCAAGGTGTGAACTTGTTTCCCCCTTAACAAAGAAAGATTCTCTCCCAATAAGTAATCTTAAGAGATTCTTTAATTGTATTTCTTGATGTCTCTGTTGTGGTTATTTCTTAAAACAAGCCATACATATAAAGTTGTAGTTTTCTATAAACTAGTCACATCTTCCTTTTTAAAGTTATGAAGTGTTAAATTTCCAATTTCCACTTCATCAGTCACATAAGCATTTGAAATCTGAAATTGTTTTAAAGAAATAGGTTTTTGTATGGTAGTGTTGTCAAGATTTTAGTTCTTTGAAAGTTTAATTTCTGCAGTGACATAAATAACATTTGGTTTAAGAAGAAGATTCAATTCAGAAAAATCAGGCTTGATTTTTTGGAGGTAGTGGTGATTGGTTTAGCCTGTAACTGCTAACATAGAATCTTTAAGAAGCGAGACCGGGTTCCTTGGACAAACTGTAGCCATTCCAGAGTTCACCGAGACTCCGAGATAAAGGATCGGAAAGAAGTCAAACTCCACCGTTGAAACAGACACAAAATAAACACAACCCACGAACATATAAGAAGAATAATTCAAAAGTTAGAAAGCTAGGTCAAAAATGACCAAAGGCCACTGGGAGGAATTATTCGTATAAATCTTCTTAGGATGGGTAACAAAATTTGTTCATTAAAAAAAGAAACAGGAAACAAATTCCTAATAGCATTCCGACCTGGAGTTCGGGTAAGCGAAGCACAGTTAAGCTAGCTCCGGGAATGTAAGCAGTTTCAGAACGTCTTCTAAAGTGTTCTTTGTAGCGCACAAGAGCTTAGAATGCGGTTAGTTTTATGTGTTGGCTCCCCTTTTCTGTAAAGGCTTCAAGTGGCAACTTACTTAAAGCTAAATCACTGTAGACACCAAGTGTCAGCCTCCTTGCGCTTTGTGGGGGAAACGGGGGCGCACAGCTCCGGAGCCCTTAAAAGTTTTACAATGAATGAGTGAATGAATGAAACCGAACTGGAACGCTGGAGACCAAAAATCAAGCAGAAACTTTCTGGGCTCACTGTGAGCTCAAAGCCAGCAAAGTTAGGGTGGGGACAGCTTGAGCTGCTGAGAGGGAGTCTGTGTCTCTTGCCCTAGACACCTGTTCACAGGTAAGGCTTCAAAATAGCAACCTCCGCCAGATGCCAAAATAGCCCCTGGGCTAGAGGAGGGCTGCAGATGCCTCCTGGGGATCCAAGGAACTTTGTCCTCTTTGCCTTGTTCCTGGCTCCTAACGACTGGGAAGGTGGGAGTTATGGCAGCCCTGGGGTCTCTCTCATTTCACCGTTTGCATTAGGGGCACACCCAAGTCTGATCCCTAATCCTGTGGGTAAATCATTTCACTCACTTTCCTGCTTTTCCTTCTTCTCCAATCAATGGCGCAATTAAATGACAGGGGATGAGCAAGAGAACGCAGATCACTAGGAAAGTTACAGTGTTTCTTGAGGGGTGGGGGATTGGGGGTGGGTGGGTGGGATGACGGTGCGGGTTGTTTGGACTGTGGCAGAGCCGTGGGGCCCAGGCTGGGAGCGGCGCAGAGCGGGACCGGTTTTCCGGGGCTGGCAGCTGCCTAGCAAAAAAGTTTCCTGTGGAACAGTGGCCGGCGGGGGCGGGGGCGCGGGCTGCGGGCTCAGCCCAGGACCCGGGGGCGGGGTGCGGGCGGCTAGAGGCTGGCCTGAAGACCGTTAGAGAGACTCCCTCTGCCCCGGGGCCCCCTGGCTCGCCTCCCTGCTGCGCGGCTGCCCACCTGGCGACGTGACGCTCCACCAATCCCCTTCGAGCTCCTCCGGGCCCCTTCGCCTTGCACCGCCCCCCTCCTCACCCTCAAAGGCGCACCCTGCCCCGGCCGCTCTGCGCTCTCGCCGCGGAGCACCCTTCTGGCTTCTTCGTCTCTCGGACGGACGGACGCTAGAGCTCTCTTCTCTTCCCCTTAGCCAAACTTACTTTCCCGCCTCCCGAAAAACTTCAGCTTCCCTCTTCCTCCTCCCGCTCGGCTCTTGGCTCTTTTCCTCTCCACTTCCCTCTCCTCGCCCCGAACCACAAACCCACCTCCCCATTCCTCTCTCCCATCCCCTGCTCCCTTCCCGGGACCCCCTAAACTCCTCTTCCTCCTGCACCCCAGACCCAGTCCCAGCGCGCCTGCTGGACGCGGTCTCCTGCTCGGTTATTCTCGAAGCCATGGCAGGACCCGGGAGTTGGAGGGACAAGGAGGTGACAGATCTGAGCCAGTTGCCGGTAAGTAAAGGACTCTGGGCCATCGCCCCCCTTGTGAGCTTTTTTCTGTGACTTTGAAAGCCCGGGGAATAGAGCCTACACCCTCCAGCAGCCTAGGCCGGGACTTCGACGGACTGTGGCTTAGGATGGGCCAGGGAAGCTGCTGTGCAGAATCATCATCCCTGAGCTCCTGGCTGAGGTGAAGGCCACAAAACTCGAAGGAACAGGAACGGGGTGAGGTTCGGGAGAAAGAAGTGGGTCCTAAAAAGGGTGGGGCCTTTTCTAAATAGAGCCCGCTTTGTCTAGCAGCTGTCTAGCAGCGCATGGGTACCTGTAATAGAAGCATTCCCGGAAAGGACAAGTGGCGGACCACCCCACTTTCCTCCTTCTGCCAGCAGAGATCTCTACCTATGGGCGGAGCCCTTCCCCCTCCCCCACCCCCCCCACCATAAAAAATGTAATGAGCACAGAAAATAGAAGCATAGGTATCACGCTGCTCTCACTTTGTAATAGCAGTTTCTAAAACTTTATTCTCACCAGGAGAAGGTTCTGGATTAAGTATTGCGGAGTGAAAAGAACTCGACGCCTCTTGGAAAGGAACGGAATTCTGTACATGCCTATTAATTTTTAAAAGTGTATTATCTCTCTCAGATAATGAAATGTAACTTTGTTCGTGGTTATCGTGTGCGGAGTCTCCTTGTTCTCAGTGTCCAGTTGAAATTGATTGGTGGGCTATTAAAGCCATCGTAAACAACAGACACACTACTGTAGCACCACCATTTATTTCAATGGCATCTGGTTTCTCGCTGATACTGGATCCCACCCAAATTCATTTTTCAAGTTCCCTTTTTAGATTGGCATTTCACTTGCACCCTCTCTTGAATGCAAAGGGCCCCTGGACTCTCCAAAGGAGAAATGAGTAGGCACTGAGCTGGAATGGTCGCCAAGCATGTGTAGTTCAGGGCAGTGGCCTCCTTGCCTTGAGAAAAGCTAAATATTAACCTTGAGGTTATAGGACTATTCAAAGTCATCTTACCTTAATTAATTTTATGTATGTTTGGCATTTAAAGATATGTGTTGTTAATGATGGCAGATACTTGCCTCCCTAAAAGCGGGACACTCCCAAAGCCTCCCTTTATATTTTACATTAGAATGGTATGTGGTGAGGGGAGGTGAAGTACATGGGTAATAGTTTAGCAAACTGTTATCAGTCATTAAAAGAACATATTTCAATACAAAATCGTTGAATAGCAAGTATTAGAATTTCTGTTATTGCAACTTCATAACATAAGGCCAAAGAATTTTAAAAATTAAACTCTATTTCTTCCCAGATACACCTGAAATCACTTCTTTTCCAGGAGGTGTACACAAGATTTCTGGACTATGGAGACCTCAATTGGATTCCCTTCCACAGAAGCAGAATATTTCCTATTCAGATTAGCATTGATTTGATCCTAAATAAGACGGTACAGGGTACAGCCAGTGAGTGAGCTTGTCCCCTCCTCAGCCTGCTCTGGGGGAAGGGTGAGGAGTGGTGCAAGCACACGTGAGCAAACTGAAATCAACTGCTTTTTAAAAATGACCTAGTTGAGGGATGAAAAAGACCTTATAGAAATGATAGCATGGGGAATTCCAAACCCCAAGGAACAACAAAGGAAAAAAAGTAAAGGTGTGATTAGGCCAAAGAATGGGACTAAATTCCCTGGATTAGCTGACGTGGCCCTGGCTTTGGGATATTCTGATCTGAGGCAAGTCCATGAGATAAGCATGATCTTTATATTATAGTTTAGTAGAACATTAGTGTTCTCCTGATTGGGTGAGGGTGGTAGTGCTTACAAAAGAGCAAGATGAGATTGCCTTTTAATGTGGAGGCATATGGAAAAGGCTCAAAACCATAGGGTGCCAATGGTCTTTTCCCTCATTTTAAATCAGCGTGAAAGGTTCAATTTAGGAAAATTCTTATATTTCAGAATTTTATAATAGATTCATTTTATGTACTATCTGAGCAAATCATAGGTAATTCTCCCCTTTCCCAGATTTAAATTCCAAGAAAATAAATATAGCTGGAGAGCAGCATGCTCTTCAATATTTTCTTTATATCAAATGCTCAGATTTAAAGTCATGGTTTCTGCAGTCACTAAGGTATAGGAGGGTTTTTGTTTTATTGATATTTAGCATATCCTGAAGACATCAAAAAAAAAAAGAATAGAGGAATTGATAGTTAATTTAGTTTGCATTTTCATGACAGGGAGAGATGTTCAAGTAAAGAAAATGGCCTAGGCAGTGTCCCTACCTTGAACAATCATATTGATGAAAAGTACCTTGGAGGCCTGGGTGTGGCCTGACCAAGCAGTAGATTGAGTGCTACCATGCAGAGTCCCTAGGTTCAGTTCCCATACTATACAGGCACACGTCAACATAGAAACACATTTTTTCAGATTATGGAAATACAATTAAATATAGATTTGAGATTTGAATACTATGTACTCTTTGTGATTGTGCAATTTAATGACCAGAAACCCTTGAGAGTACAAGCTTGTACAAGAGTACCAATTGGAATTTAAAGAAAGGGGTGGAGATTTGAGTCATAGAGGTAAAAGGATCATGGGTTTGAAGCTAGTGTGAGCTACAAATAGCACGGACTTCAAAGAAGACCCTCTTTTATAGCACAGAGTAACAAAACAGTGATAAAAAATTTCTGTGGTATTAGATAATATTTTATTACTATATTTATTAATTTTATTAATATTTATTAATATTTAAATTTATTAATAATATTAATGAATTAATAAATTAATATGATTTATTTTTAATATTTGCTAATATTAATAGTTATCTATATAACATTAGATACAATTTGATAATATTTTATTCCTAAAACATTACACAGAGGAGAAGAAATGACATAAAGTTCGCAATTGTAGATGGTATGTAATTATAAACACTTTTGTATAGGGCCTTAATGGCATAAAATAAGAAGACCAATACAATTCTCAATGAGTAGGCTGATTCCATCATATTTGCTCTTTGTTTTTAGGAGGGCGACTCATGTAGCCCTGGACACCTTCCAAACTACTTATATAGCTGAAATTGGTCTTGGGCTCCTTACTCTTCAGCCTTTATTTTCTTAGCACTGGTACTAAGATATGGGTCATCACATAACCATACTTGTCAATGACCGGCTATAACTTTTCCCAATTTTTAAGTGGATATAAACTTTCTATAGAAGGAGAAAAATACAGAGATTTGTGGTATATGGTTCCTTTCTTGGAAAAGAGAATTGCAATTTTATATGTTCACACACCTTATTAAAATAGTGTGTTTCGCCTTGCTTGCCTCATATAAGGGGTTGTACTTATAATGTATTTATTTATTTATTTATTTATTTAGTGATTTATTATATATGGCCATGTCTAACTAGTAAGCCTGCAAAACTCAATCTTTTTTTTTTTATCTCCAAATCTAGCTTGTCGTTCACTACGATTGTCCCCTAAGCCTTCTATACCCAGTATGGTAATGACATTCCTTGTGGCTTCAGCCTTGGTATTTGACACTGCCATGTGTACTCCTAATCTATATTGGGGTCAGGATTAGACAGTCTTTGAGAACAGTAGTGGCCGAGGTGATCTGAAATAGTACATGATCCAAACACTATATTTGAATTACATTAAGTTTATATTTAAATATACCTTCCAGTTTTCCCAGTCTTCACTAAGAAGGCAAACTCTGAGTTCAACATTCAGCCATGAGAAGCTTCTCACTTTACCAAGTCCCTTAGCTGCTGTGTGGAAGCAATTTTCCCTTTAAGTGCCCAAGCTTTGAAATATCCAGCACACCACTATCCATTACAAGTAGAATAGTGCCTCAGCTTAAAATTATAATTTAATTTATTTTTTCTGAGCCACTTTCCTTGTCTCTTGGACAGTGTTTTTCCATAGGTTAGTGCACAGAGACAATAGGGCATATGGACTGAGAATCACTTGGTTATTTTAGAAGAATCATCTAAGGAAATTCTGATTTTATAATTTTATATTAGCCGTAAGATTATTTTTAAACAGGATTGCTAAATAAGTCTCATGGAGGGAAAAATCTATGCATGGATTATGAAATAGTGATCTACAACAATTTTTCTTTTCTAAGGTCATATTCTATTGTAAAGCCCATCCTTGCCACTGACTGACTTTCTAGAATTTATCCCATTAGAGTCAACATTTTAGATACTCTACCTATAAGTTCTTTTTTATAGATTAATATTTGTAAGATTAAAAATAGGGAAAGAATACCCTTTGTGTATTTTCAGTGTTTATTCCCTCCTTTGCTGTATAACCAGGGGAGCACGTTCTCTCACATTTAAGTAAATTTAAGCACACTTGGAACTTCTTGCTCCATTTGACCACACTTTGCTTTTCTTCCTCCTTTATGTAGGTGTATTCACTTTTATTGATCAGACTTCGAATAGTCTTCCTTGACCAGCAAACACTGCCTCCTAGTGGTTGTTTTGCTTCCTTCTTCCACACCCTCAAGGAAATCAGCCAGTGGAGGGCTCACTCTTGCCTTCTCCTGAGAAAGAAAAACACAACTCTTAAATTCCAGTTTGCAATTCAGTTAGGGCTTCTAATTTGCTAAAGATAATTTGGATATATAGAACTATTTGACAAATATTTTTAAAATTGCTCGACGGATTCTGGTTCAGAAATAAGTTTACTTGACTTTTCTTGTTTCTTACTTTTTTGAGAGAAGATCTAGTAATTGGGTTTCTTATATTACAGTCCAAAATAAATGTATGCTGAATAAAAATAGAAAATGAGATATAAAATCTGTATATTAATTTACAGATCATCAGTTTTCCCTCTTTTATCTTAATTATTTGTAAAATATATTACAAATGATAAAGATTAACAATAACATCAACACTAAGTTCAATATAACTTTTAAAACATGAAATATAAAAATGTTTTATTTTATTTAAAGTGAGCATTAGGGTCATTAAGATGATTTTTTTAATAGAAAACAACAAGATTTATAACAACACTAATGAAACTTAAATAAGGGCTCTGTGATTTCCACAGTCCATTTCCTCACTTAAAATCTAACTATAAGATATGCTTATTGTTGAAGGACAGAAATAGGACCAAAGTTTTCATCTTTTGAAGTTTCAGAGATTAAGGCTGTATAGATAATATGAGTTCTTTAACATATGGTATCTTTATCACATTAAACACAGACTTACTTATAATTGCTTACCAGTAACAATTAGCTAACTTGTTTGTTTTAAGAAGCAACCAGGCTCTGCAAGATGGCTCAACAGGTAAACATGCTTGCTGACAAACCTGAAGACTGGAGTTCAATCCCCAGAATGGTGAAAGGAGAGAATGGACACCTGCAAGATGTCCTCTGACCTCCACATGTGCACCATGGCATGCATGAATGTGTCCACACATGTACAGAATGAATGAATGAATGTGTCCACACATGTACAGAATGAATGAATGAATGTGTCCACACATGTACAGGATGAATGAATGAATGTGTCCACACATGTACAGAATGAATGAATGAATGTGTCCACACATGTACAGAATGAATGAATGAATGTGTCCACACATGTACAGGATGAATGAATGAATGTGTCCACACATGTACAGGATGAATGAATGAATGTGTCCACACATGTACAGAATGAATGAATGAATGTGTCCACACATGTACAGAATGAATGAATGAATGAATGAATGTGTCCATACATGTACAGGATGAATAAATGAGTTCATTTTTATTGGTTGTTTCTCTTGAATTGCTAGTGTGGTAAATATACTTCTCAATGATATCTTTAAAAGAACTGTGCTAAAATAATATAACCAAAAAGCTGGTTCTTAGTAATGCCTTTGTTGCTTACCTTTTCCCCATAAATCTTTCCGAGAGTCACAGCAAAAGTCATATACTAGACAGTAAATATGGTCTGCTTCTCAAATTCTAAAAGCTGTCATTTAAATAACATTTTTATTTTGAATAGGAAGATATGCCTTGATCTACTTGCTTATAATCAAGACTTCATTGTGTGATTATTTTAATAAAGGATTCTGGATTGCTGCTTTGAAAATCATTTTGTCAATCCTGTGGAAACATCCAGATTTTAGGATGAGAGAATCTAATATTTTCCCTATAAAATATTAGCGCTCAGAAATCACTGAGCACAATGCCTTCATTTTTACACATGTGATAATAGAATTTTTTTATGAAGGACTCTGCTTAATCTAAGGACATTGTTACCTATTCACAGAACATGTTTATGGGGTGCCTTTTGTTATATAAATTCTAAAGGAACTCTGCAGATTGGAATATTTTTCAAGAAAACTGATAGTTTTCCTTCTAATTTTTGTAGGATCCAACTGGAATATTCTCACTTGATAAAATCATTGGTTTTGGTACTTATGGAAGAATCTATTTGGTAAGTAGATCTAGGTTATTTATCCATGCTTGATTTTATAATAATATCAGATATTGTGAGTCAAATCCCAACAATGCAAATAAAATACTGTTAAATGCAATGCATCAATCTGAGAGGTGAATTATGATAAAATATATCATTGACATTTTAAATTTATTGCTTATTAATGCAAAAGAAAAGCATTATAAAATCTGCTGAACTAATGAAGATAAGATGTAAAATACATAGCAAAAATTACATTCTTCAATTGAAAGGAGAAGAAAATAGAATGTACCAAAATAATAATGTCACTTATTTTACAATACATATCAATATTTCAGTTGTTCATATTGAACCTTAAGTTGAATGTTTTATTATTGATAATCAAAGTTCATAATTTTCCATTTTAGTGCACATGATTCTATAAATGTTTAAAGTTTGCTGAAGAATTTCTCAAGAAATGATATATTTATTTAATAATTATATATTAAACATTAAGGATATCCCAAGAACTGTGATAATCTTTTGGGATGAGCTAAAAATTGAACCAAATATAGTTCCTATGTTTCTGGGGGTTATAATATTGGAACATTACATTAAATGTATATATGCATATATATATAGGGGCTTGTTTGAAACACCAACATATGTTATGTAAGTAAACACACAACCATATTATTTTAGTTGTCATGTATTAACTCTGAGAAAATTCATAGCAGTATAGATGAATAAAAGATGGAAGTTTATTTAGATGAGAGGATTACTGTTGGCCTACTTCCTGGAAAGTTAAAAACTGATATCAGGGGGAAGTTAAAAACTGTATATTAAGTATTGTGGAGGATATTGATACATTTTAGGGAGTATTACTGCAGTAAGGGCTGGCATGTATTTAATCAAGCCTACTTCTTGGACTCTAAAATATGATAAACGTGGCTCCTCTATCTTGTAATATTATAAAATATAAGTTTCTATACAAGGAATTCTTACTCTGAGGCCTTTTCCTTAAAACCAACATCACTGTCCCTAGGTTAATCGTTACTGCCTGCTGATTACAGGTCATGTTTATACTGAAAGTGTAGCAATGCCCTGATGTAGGCCTAAAGGAAAAAATCTTTGTTATTCAGACAAGGGTACCCTCTATCAGGACTTGTCTGTAGCAACATCTTCCCAGTAGAGCGTCTTCTCTAATGTATCTGCCAACACCGGTGTAAAATATGCTTTTAAAATTTCATATCAAAGCACATTCCACATAGCAGCAATAGCAATGTAGGCATGCCCTAGGTGTAGAAAACAAGCTTAATGAGTACAGGGAGCACAGAGAGAGAGAGTGAGTGACCATAAAAAGGACAACAAATAATTTTGATCTTACACGTAAGCAGAATTGATTAGCTACAAACTAATGGAGGCACAGAGCTTATCTGTGTTTTATTTCCTATTTGTTAACATTCTCTGTTTTGCCTCTTGATCCAATGATAAAGCACCTTATATATGGGTAGGAAAATACCATTTTATAACAACACATTTAGAATATGTGTATAGTCTATAAATATTTCAATACCCGAGTTGGTGTGTATAAATATATATGTATGGATAATTCTTCTAAGAAGTGTAAAGCCTTCTCCATCACCAAGTGGAAATAAGGTAAGAGTTAAACATTCATCAGAAGTGTGATGTCCTTGCCAGAAGAACAAAAAAGAAAAAGGTACGTTATGCATGGAAATTTATTTTTTAATAAAAACTGGCTTTAGTATTTAATTAATAAATTTCACTCACAATGAGGATTTAAATATAGGTTTTATGTTCGTGTAAGTCAATGAATGGCTTTACATTTAGTTGTGTGATATACTAGATGATGTCGCTTTTACATAACCTGCAGTTGTGTTTTAACTTTATTTATATTGAATACACGCATTGTCTCTATATTCACTTTTTGGGGGCAGCTTGCATTGTCAACTCCCTTAGACTGAAAAAAAAATGCTTTTGATATCAACTTTTACTTAAGCCATTTCTTGAATTTTCTTTATAAAGATGTAATTTTATATCTGGTAGGAAGAGCTTAAGACTGAAGACCTTCATGTTCCTTGTAGTTTGAGGCTTCTACTAGTGAAATGCGTGAATTCTCTGTTACTTCTGAAAGATATTTACAGATATTGATATTTTCTGGTTTTTTTTCCTCTCAGCAATATAAACATGTTACATAGTTTCTGAAGTTGGATGTGTGTGTGTGTGTGTGTGTGTGTGTGTGTGTGTGTATACTTCAGAGATGTCCCTTCTCTCTTTCTTGCCCTATCCCAGTAGCACTACTTCTTACTAAGTGCTTGTTAACCCAGTGCTGAGGGTAGGGGGTGGGGGAGATTCTCTACTTTTCTACGTCAGCCTCACTCTTAGCAGACCCTTTCTCTGCCTCAGACATTTTCCACATCATTTGGGTTCCAAACTAGTTTTGACTTCTCACCATAGAGGACTGCAATTCTTACCTTGTTCTCATTGCAATGGATCTTTATCTGTACTCGGGAATGAATAGAGTCACCTGCCTTTCATCCGGGTAGAGGGTTTATTGCTTAGGTATAAAGGAATTGGTGCACTTTCTAGTGCTTCTCATTGTGTTGATGTCTCTCCAGTAGCTCTGTGCCATGAATACACATAGAGATGCCTGGATGGCTGCTCCCCAAGACTTTTGCACTCTCATGCAAATTCATGCCTGGCTTTTTGTAAATCACTTAAAAATACATCATTTCTTCATGTGTGCTTGTATGTATGTCTATTCCCACAGTGGCCATATGTGAGCGCATGCTCAGGACTACTTTCTCCTTGCAGGTGGGACCTTTCATCATCCTTAAGGCTTGTTGGTGGCTTTGAAACCTCTCTCTAGATTCAAAAGTGTGATTTTGTATATCGTTTAGCTTTTGCTTGCTATTAGACTAGGAGTGCTTCTCTTTCTTGATTTCATATCCTCATCCAAAGTGAGAAGTCTATGTGTATTTCTTTTAAATGAGTGTTTGTGAAGTGTATTTCTTTTAAATGAGTGTTTGTGAAGCAACCATTCATTGTATGGTGGGATACATCAGCTTTCAACAATTTTATATGAACCTATTCAGATTCAGAGATAGAAAATGTTTTTCACTGTCAGAGTTTTCTAAGGGAAAGCTCGTTGCAGGATACTGATGACTAAAGCTATATGTACAACATAAAGATTTCTCTCTGTCATTCATGGCCCATTTTTATTATACCACAAATTAACTTCCTTTTTCAAAAAAATGTATATTAATATTACTCCCACAGAAAACAACATGGAGTAAGTTGTCATTAATTTTAAACTGAGTATCCTTTTTTACTCTGATAATTCTACCTTTAGAAGTTCATGATAAATACTCCAGAGTAGAAGTATAGAGACACTCCTTGCAGTGTAAAATTAGTCTATTTTGGTGAAGACATAGCTCCTTTAAACCAGGCAGACCAAATTTGGTACTATGACCTTGAATCAGTTACTTTACCTCTGACTACTTTTTTGTTTGTTTATAAGATAGAATTCACCATACTTACCTTGTAAGTTTTGAAGAAACTATAAAAACAATATTTATAAAATGTTTGACATAGAGTAGGTTTCCTTTAAGGCATCTATTACTGTCGTTATTTTTAGTATTATTTTCACAAACAAATGAACTAATACTGGAATTGATTTTTTAAAAAAGGAGTTACCTTATACTTGGTATTTCAATATTTTGTAAAGCAGTATTTGGTAAAGGGACAGAAGTATACTCAGTGTGCTAAATAACATATTATTACTCTTACATCATCATTATAGTTAGGACTAAATAGCAGATGAGAAATATTTAACTAAATTATTAGAATAGTAAGATAATTTTTTAGTCCATAGTTTTTGCTAGATTATCATTCCAGTCTGTGATGTTACAAAACATGTCTGAGTCTTACATAGATATATACGTCTATTATATATTAGACATTGCATAACTAACCAATACAACAAAATGGAGATAGGATACCATTCAAAGTTAATGTGAGAGTGACTCATAGAGCCCTTAGCTTTTCAGTGCTGCAACCACATCCCTGCTGTTGTTTGTTTTGGTT